>PPJX02000272.1:0-10951 GCA_003705915.2 Lipomyces lipofer | reverse complement strand
TGTGTGCATTATGTAAGTCTCTGAAGTTGGGCGCTTCGTACAGTTGCTGTTGGGAGAAATTCGGCGGGTACTATGGGTACAGGGCCCAGTGGCATTTTTGATATTATGAAACTTTCAGTGGCATTTTTGATATTATCCCTAAAATCTATGGTGGTCGACATTGGCGGTGTTAAAGCTTATTAAGTCCGCTCCGGGGTTAAAAGCACATCTCGCTGCAGAAAGAACAATCTAGCATGGCTGTTTGCCCTGTCTATTCTCAGCGTGGTTCACAAAGCTCTGGAAGATATCATCCCCATGACGTACGGAGAGCGCAATTTCTGATAATATCTCGGAAAACGCCTCTCAAGGCGCGTCGAGTATCATTGTCGATTGAACGATAACGTGGGCCAGCGTCGGGACGTTCTCGCTCAAAATCGAACGAACGAGCAGATGAACTACGAGCAAATCTCTAAGTCCGTCATTCTATCATAACTATAAATCAAGATGGTCTACCACCTTTCGTGAGCTTGAAATCGCTTCCTTTCCCACACTTCTTCCTGATTATTTTCCTTACGACTGCTCCTCTGATCCTAAGCTAAAGCAGTGACCGAAGATGTCCATCCAGAACAGGAGCAGCAAGGGAGAGCAAATGCGGATTTTTGTAACTGGGGCAACTGGATATATCGGACGCGTTGTGACGGAACGTGCGGTGGCCGAAGGGCACAAGGTACACGGGTTGTCGCGGAATGAAGAAGGTGATGCGCAATTGAGAGCACTGGGTGCGACTCCAGTGCGCGGAGAGCTGACCAGCCTGGACGTACTTCGGCAGGAGAGCGCACAAGCTGACGCTGTGTTGCAACTGGCATATATCCACGACTTCGGAATGGACTACGAAGAGGTTCTGCGTATTGACGCGGCGGCGGTGGATGCATTGGGCGAGCCTTTACGCGGAACAGGAAAGGCATTCGTGGTAACCTCCGGTACGGCGGTGGTTGACCCGGATCCGGCGGGTGGTGAGACCACGGAGGATTCACCACTGTCGCAAACCTTCGTCCTGAAGGACCGCATCCGTTCCGAGCGTCATGCACTGCGCCTGAGCGAAGACGGTGTCCGGGTGAGCGTGATTCGTCTACCTCCTTATGTCTACGGACGCGGCGGCAGCTACTTTGCGCCGATGCTGATGCAGATGGCTGTAAAGGCCGGCGAGTCCATCTACGTAGATGACGGATGTCTACGGACCTCAGATGTTCACGTGGATGATGCAGCGACGCTGTTTCTGCTCGCTGCGAGAGAGGCGAAAGCCGGTGACGTCTTCAACGGCACTGGATCGACAACCATCACCTTACGGGAACTGGCCGAAGCGATCGGAGCGGCACTTAATCTTCCAGTGCGCTCAGTCAGCCGTGAAGTGGCGGAGGCGCGATGGGGCCAGTTCTTAACGGCGGTTGTTCAATTCGAAAACCGGCCGTCTAATCGCAAGGCAGTTCAGCAACTGGGATGGCAGCCGAAAGGAATCGATATGCTCACGGACATACGATCAGGGTCGTATCGAGAGCTGGCGGAAAAACTGCGACAGGGCTAGAGAGCGGAGTTTGTGATGTGAAGCGGGAAATCTGTTAGTCCGATAGTCACGTGGGTCACGTGGTACAGGACTGGCTGGTTCATTTCATGAGGAGGATAGTGAAGGAATGATGGGATACAACTTAAGAAGGCGAGACATTTTTACACACATTCATCCATTCAGGCTGTCGTTTAGTCAGTGAATCGTTCAGTCGGCGGAGTTGAAGTGAGTAACTTATTCCGTTAACCGCAGTATAGTAGGAGCAGGATCGAAGCGAGATGGACATCAAATGGCCAAGTCTTGTTGATATGGGATCTTGTTTTACTGTTATTTCGCATTTGCTTTGGTCATCCAGTCTCAAATACAGCTTGATATTCGAGTATATGATAGCACGTAAGAACCCAACAACTGCAATCTTATGTAGAACACTGCTTAAGTGCCTGATTTACGCCAGTGAGACATGCCGGCCCAGTGAAGCTCCGTAGGGCATCACTCGGGGGGAGGGGCCATCACAGAAGCTGTACAGGCGGTAAGAACTGCCAAGGGAGTGGTAGGCTGTGTCTTCCCTACCATTAAAAATATGAGCGCCAGCCAGTCCTAATTCAAGAAGACAGAGTAGAGAAATTTAATGAAGATCGAGAAGTACCTATTCACTTGGCCACTGCACACTGGCTAAGCAATAGATGAAAGCCGTTCATTCGTTTATGGCGTAGCCACATGCCGCAAATCTATTACATCCTGGCCACCTTATCACCATGATCATTACCGCGATCAAGTTACCATCAATCTTAACACACAGAGAGGCTGTCATACTCCATACCCTCAGTTTACTCCGCCCCCGTACTCAAAAGGGCTGTTCGGCTGTGCCTCATAGACGTACAATGTCGAATTGTGCTGGTCTGGCATGAAATAAAACCTTAGCTTACCGTCAACAATACTCACATCGATTGGATTTTGGGTGACAGGAACACCCAGATCACTAGTCATAGTCAAAGGCACCTCCGCGACTGGAACCATGGAGTCCATGTCGACGAGCGCAACGCCACCGATGGTAGCTGTTGTCGAAAGAGACGCGACACCCGAACAGAGCATGATGCCACGGTGGTTCAACGCTTTGGGATGGCCCAGAAACTTGCAGTCTTGGTAGTCGATGTAGAAGCTTGGGTTCTTGGTGTGGTCTTCGAAGGTAGTGAAGGAAGGGTAGGGAGCGGGTTTATCCCGGATATTCCATGTCGTGGCATTGCGTGAGCCCCAATTGAACATCACGAAGTTGTCGGTTCGAGTGTCGTGGACGACTCCTCCCTCGTGGTCTTCGATGTGGAGAATGATCGTGGGCTCGAGCGTGTGAGGGTTGATGCGCATGAGGGTTGCTGTTGTATTGGGACGGTACTGTGCTACGGTTGCCCAGATGAAGCTGCCGTCGTAATCAATGCCGCCATTGTGATATTCAATAGCACCACGTTCAGTAAGTGTGGCGTCAGCGATGCGTTTGCCTTGTCCGTCGAAAACAATCATATGAGCGAACCCTGAACCAGCGGTGCGATCCGTGCCATCGATGATGGTGTTATTTCCATATTTGACGGTTGCGTTAGTGTATTCACCAGCGCTAACAAAGTACCGATCGTCGCCAATTCGCACTATTCCTTCTGGCTCGTAGGTGTCGCCCTCGAAGTGAACCTTCTCCACGAGATTCCACACAGTCGTGCGACCAAGCTTATTGAACTGCTCGACAATTTCATCACAGTTCGCCGCTGCATAGGGAGCCGGAAGCTTTGCCGGCGCAAAGGGCACATTTTGTTCGATGGTGATATTCAGCGCCATTGTCCGAGACAAGTAGACAATGCTGCCAGTGGCAGCAAGAATCAGCCTCGAAGAAAGATGCATCTTGTAGATATTTACGTAATACTGCGTTCAATGTAGCAATATCTGGCCCGCTCGCTTGGTGAATCAATCGCTTGGTGCCTGAGACAGTACGGCCGACGCTATTTATTTACGCTCCCTCGAATTCTACTGTGCTGATCCGGAAAACAATCTCATCCAGTCAATCGGCACGGCTTCCGGAACAAGGACTGGTACGATATTTCCGTAGCGTGGAGTCTTTAGGCTTCTGCGATGCTAGGAAGCCTTTCTGGTGTCGGAACACGTTCATGAACGGCGGGCCCCTACTAGCTACAGAGCCCACGCGATGCTAGGCCTTTCTGCTAGCGAAACACGTTCACGGACGGCGGCTCCCTACTAGCTACAGAGCCTAGGCAATGAGCAAAAAGGCTCAATGCACGCCAAGCACTCTCCGCACGAGACTATGTCTAGGCTATAAGCCTCAGAGCTTTTTCTGAAGCTGTGCAAGCTCAAAAGGTCAAGGGTCTTCTTTAAACCGCTGATTCAGTCAAGCCCGGTTCCTTGGCTGGCTCGCCGTACATATTGCAACGTTGCATTGTAATGAATAATATTATCGCCTTGTTAAGTTGTTGCACGTAGGGGCCGTAACCTTAATTTTGTTAAATTGCGTTGTTTCATTCTTTCGTTGCGTTATCTTATCTTTTATGGTTTAGGGCTGGGCAGGCGTCGCCCATTTTATATTTTGTATATACACCATCGTGTCCGTTTGCCTCTATTTTTGGAGGTTATTGGAGAGTAAACCAACCATTCCTCATGTAGCTGCTGGAGGGGCGCTACTTATAAATATTACTGATTTTGCATGGCCATGCAAAGTCGTAGACATTTTATTCGTTACGAATAAAACTTTTTCTACGAATTGCGAATACGAATGCGAATAGAGAAAATTGTATTCGTGTCCACTCCTAGCATGAAGTTGTCAATGTGGCTCCTCTTCAAATTAGTGATATGGAAATCGCTTGCTTAGGTTTGCTAAACAAATATGCAGGTCTAGCTATCGCTGATATGGGGGTGGACGAGACAAGTCTACGTGCATCTGTATTGTTTGCAGGAGAGCTGTCGCGTAAATGTTACGTTAATGACGAACCAGTGACTATCACCACGCCGGGCTTGAACAAGTCAGCGGTTTGATAATGGTAGAGCTGACAATTCCAGACACTGCTTCGTAGCTCTCCAAGCGAGGGCATTGGACAGTGGATGTACAGCTTATTCTTTTGCAATGTTTAGGGCAAAGAAGAAATATTGATGGATTTCGTTATTATTCTATTTTCTGTCTACGGGGCGAATTGGCCATAAGTACTATCACTGTACTAGTAGAGATGGGTAAACTTAAGTTGAAGTCAACTTAAGTCGACTTAACTTGAACTAAACTTAACTTCACCTTGGGCTCGGCCACCAAACTTAACTCAACTTGAGACCTTGAGTAAGTCGACTTAACTTAACTGGAGATTTTGAGTGAGTAACTCAACTTTAGATGCCTGGAAAGTCTAAGTTTAGCATATATGAGAGACAAGTTTGGCGTTTGATTACAAGAATCATGCTCGTGTGCCTTCGCGAGATCTTTTGGCCGTCCGTGGGTCCTCCGTGCTGTCGGAAAGAGCTTTTTCTATCAGCTCAGTTCACGTCATATCAACCCTTACCCAATAACGAATTGGGAAGAAATAGGGCCATGGAAAGTAACACCGTTAACGGTGTCCTGTTCCCGCTACACGAACTTCCGTCGCTAAGTTCTTCCAGTTAGGTATCGCTACAATTCCCGCCTTTCAACCTCTATTGTTGAAACCTTCATCCACAAAATTGTGGTGAAGAACCTATTATTTATGTGAGCTCATGTCATCGTTACGTTCGCCCTCATGCTGCCGAGCAAGGGCTTCTCCTCTTATACATGGTTGGAAACGTCACGCATGACTCGCAAGATGACTCGTCAGACTGCTGAAGAGAGAGCGTGCGGGGAGCCGGCTGACAAGCTGACGCTGATGTTTTTTGAGACAGTATGACTTGCCCTTGATGTCGGCACGTTCCGGCTCGCCCAACGTTAAATAGGCTAGATGCGACTGGTGTCTCACAACTCCACCCTGCTGACTCCAACTCAACCTGCCCTTTGTGAACGGCGATCTCCACACCGAGTGCTCGTACATCAATATTTAAACCTTGGTTACCCTATGTACATAGTGAAAGTGTTACCCTGCCTCACTGACAAAATTTAGTATGAAGAACGCGGGAACCGCTAACCCGTTGTAAATAGGGACTTGGCCCGTAGAGACATCTAGCCAAGCCGCAGTAGCGTTCAGCACGTGCCACCATTGCTTGAACAACGCGTTCCTCCCAGTACACCCACCACACCCACCCACTGCTCACCAACACCGCCAACGCCAACCACAACGCGGAGAAGCGCATATCTTTAATGATTGCCCTAGGTGCCCGAGGACACATTTACCCGTAGGTGACTTGCCCCAGGTGAACCTCCCAATTTGCCCTCAGTACATGCCAGCACGTCTCTCAGTAGTTTCAGATTGGATGGATGACTTGAGATTTGTACCAGCCAGCGCCGTAACACTTTCAGGCACCGTTTTTTTAGGCGTACCCACACCAGCTTGCTAGATTTAGACTAACCTAAAAACCATCTCTCAAACCCGTGAGTTTAGAGGATGACTCCTAAATTATTTTCCGGGAATTTGTCACGATCATCTTGACTATAGGCAATAAAATATGCTTCGAGATATTTATTTCTATAGCTACTAATAAAATAACACGCTTAACCCAGGATGACAAACGGAACGGACAGGTGATTATATATCATAAAACAAGTGAAACAATAAACTAACGACGGAGTCAGAAGTGACGCTGAAAGTAACATAGAGAAGCGACAACGAGCGACGTGCGTCAGAATGACGTTGCTACAAAAACATAAACGAAATTAAATCAAACAAACAAACAGACTACGCGCCCAACAACCTGGTAGCACTCACCTTATGACCAGGGACACCGTTCCTGACCGAATTCGGATCCACACCAATCGACGACTGGCTGGGTTTGCTGGATAGAGGAGACGTAGGAGACAAGACATATACACGATGTACTGAGGTGCTGAGTTGCTGGATCGGTCTGAAATTTGTGTTTTGCGTTGTCGCGACATCGCAAGGTTTTGGTGATACATTATTGATATTTAAATGGGTTTGTTTAACGTTTACCGGTACCTGTCCGTCAGAACCCAAAATCTCATTATTTCAACATATAAGGGATGGACTACTGCCGTGCGTTCTCGTCAGATAACTAGATTGCGAAGATCCCAGATCATCGAACAGGGAGTTGTTCTGCCTTCTATTCTTAAATCCTTCCTCAACACACTTCTGCACCATGACAGATCAGGAAATGAATATGCAATCAAGTCTTTCAGGGTCGGCATCTCATCTAGAATCTGGTCTCCCTATGACTCCGAGTATCTCAGATCGGATAAAATCCGAATTTAACGGTGGCAAAATTCCGTTATCCGTGGTTCCTTCACGTTTTGACTCCGGTGATTCCGGCGACTTGGAACAGATACAGTCCCAACGCTCCATTCAACGAGAAACCGGCGGCGATATCAATAAGCTAGATTTATCAAAATCTGGTATACCGTTACCTGCATTTGGTGGTGGGAAGAGCTACCCACCAATACCTCATGACCGTGAGAGCTATGTTGTCGACTTCGACGGTACTGGAGACCCAATGCATCCTCAAAACTGGCGGGCGAGGCGGTGAATCTTGGTTATCATGAGTTTTAATACATTTTGCGCAGCGTGGAGTTCTGCTATATATTCCACTACTATTGTTGCAATCTCGGCGAAGTTCCACGTCGCAGCTGTGGTGGCAACACTTGGGTTATCACTATACGTTTTGGGTTTCGCAGCTGGTCCACTTTTGTGGGCGCCAACATCTGAATTGTACCGGAGAAGGAGTCCTCTTCTTTTATCCGCTTTTGCCTTTGCCATTTTCCAGATACGCGCTGGAAGAGCGGAGGATTGTCAAACATTAATGCTATGCCGGTCTTTCTCCGGCTTTGCCGGTGCTTGCCCTTTGGCTGTGGTGCCGGGCGTGTTTACTGACATATTTGGGAATAGTACTCGGGGGCAGGCAATCGCGTGCTATGGTACCGCTGTCTTTGTCGGACCGTTGATAGCTCCTGTCGTTGGTGGATTCGTAGCTGAGAGCTATTTGGGTTGGAGATGGACGGAGTATTTAAGTTCAATCATGAGCTTCTTCGCTTGGCGTTAATGGTTTTCTTCACAGAAGAGACATATGCGCCCGCTATTTTGACCAAAAAGGCTGCAGATCTACGTAGATGGACGGGGAACTGGGGTATTCAATCTCGTCAAGAGCAAGTAGAGCTTAGAGAAGAATTTTTCGCGTCCTGTTATGATGCTGGTCAGAGAGCCAATTTTAATGCTGGTATGCTTTATAATCTAGTTATCCTTTGCTGTTGAGTTTGGGAAGTTATGGTACTAACGCTACATGCAATTAGGTCACTATTTATGTCTCCTTTATCTATGGTATTTTGTATCTTCTCTTGGACGCTATTCCTATCATCTTCATAGAAGGGTTAGGATACTTATGTCATTTGAGCCTTACACGCTCCGGAAAATTATGGCTAATGGAGGGAAAGCCAGTCCCTGAAGCTAGACTTATCCCGACCATGCTGGGATCTTTGTTGCTTCCCGTTGGTCTGTTCTGGCTCGGCTGGACGGGAAATTATCCCCCTTCCGTTCCCTGGATCGTGCCAACACTTGCCGGTCCCTTTGTCAGTTGCGGGATGATTTTGATATTCTTGTCATCGGTGATGTATATCGTCGAGTCGTACTTGATATTTGCTGCCTCGGCTATGGCTGCCAATACCATTGTTCGGTCCGCATTCGCAGCAGGGTTTCCGTTGTATGCGAGAGCTATGTTTCACAACCTGGGGAATGGGTGGGCAAGCACTTTACTTCGTTGCATCGGTGTTGTCTTAATTCCTGTTCACGTTCTGTTTTATTTGTACGGACGGAGAATTCGTGGCATATCGCGATATGCACCTTAGCGAAAGAATCAAAATAATTTTGCCTTAAAGCTGGTGTCATTCTGCGTAGATTCGTTACTTTATCTTCTTGCCGTTCCAAGGAATATTTCAGTCTTTAAATGTACCATAAAGTTGGAGTCACTATTGCCATAGTGAAAAATTGCCCATAGTAAATATGTTAGGAGAACGCTCCGGTGTGTTTGGCATCACTGCTGATTTTCACTCCAGTAGTAAACTGCCGGTGCATTCGGTGCGTTTGGTGCGTTGGGGCTTGGTGCGTTTGCTCGGCCTGTGCGCTTGGCTGAGTGCGTCCGGTGCATTTGCTCTTAACTCGTGGATCCAAGATCAATGCGGTATAGTAGGTGTCAGAGACGTCCATAAAAGTATAGTACTTCTTGAACTTCTTTATTCCTTCCTTCACGGCAGAAGCAATATCGATATCGAGACCACTGAACTCTTCTTTCCGCTCAGAAGCTTCCTCAAGTAAGTCATGGAGATCATAGTACACCGGTAAGATCATTGAACTTTAAGAGAACATTATAAATCTTCCGCAGTCTCTTCCAATCTGTCTCCGTAAAACGAGGAAAGCTGATATACCGGAGGAACTCATCGACTCGGGGCTGTGCAACGAGAGCATCATCCAGCATCCGGAAGGTGGAATTCCACCGCGTATCAACATCATATTCAATAGTCGGGAGATTCATTAAAGTGCATACTCTCTTCCACTTCTTCCTTCTCTGAGAGCTTCGGGAGATCCAGACAGCCGATATACGAAGCTTCGCCAGTGGTTCTTGGGTTCCGAAGCGCTCCTGTATCGAGGCTATCGCATGCAGCATGCGCTTCATTTGCATTGCCAGACTTTAAGGCGCGAAGGATATCCTTCACAATGAGGTTCAATATATGGGCAAGACAACGGACGTAGCTGCCATACCGCGGAAGAGTGGTTCGGGAACTTCGCTTGCAGTCTTTGAAAAAGCTCAGAAGCCATCCGCTCATTGTTTGTCGCATTATCGCCGGTAATTGAGATCAGCTTGCGTTCAAGGTCTAATTCTATGAGCAATTCTTCCACGGTATCGGCGAAATACTCTCCGCTATGTGGTCCTTCAAGCTCCTTAAATTCTAA
The DNA here is from genome assembly GCA_003705915.2 of Lipomyces lipofer. Taxonomy (NCBI): domain Eukaryota; kingdom Fungi; phylum Ascomycota; class Lipomycetes; order Lipomycetales; family Lipomycetaceae; genus Lipomyces; species Lipomyces lipofer. The sequence continues at coordinate 1,360 of PPJX02000272.1, read as the reverse complement.
AACTTTCTCTCGGTATTCGGAATCCTCGGTAAGCCAATGGCCGATCACACCTAGTATTGGCAGGCTGTTTTTACTGGTCCAGACGTCCAGGGATAAGGCGATCGTTCTGCATGTTGCTACAAGCTCCTCCTTCAATTGTACCCGGTATAGGTCAAAATCATCCATAATTCGCCGCCGGAGCGTATGCCGCGAGGTAAACGGAAGTGAAATTCCCGGTATATCCTTGATTATTCTCTGAAACTCCGCTGACTCGATTACAGTAAAAGGTTGATAAGACGTAACCACGCAGCGAATTATATTCTTTTCCAGAATCTGTTGGTGGGTCAGACTTGCACTCTCTTTGCCCCTCCCGAGGAAGCGAGTAATGGAAGCGTTTGATGGAAGAACCACCTGTTTAGCACCCGGGGGGAGTATGCAATGAACATCTCTTAGATGGCGAGTAATATTGGAGGAAGAGGACTGTCTCTTTGAGTCTGTTGTACTCCAACTGCATTGCTTACCACTATGCTCGTCAATGACTGCACACTCGATAATTCTATCGACAAATTTCCTTTTTTTGATCCGGTTGTCATACCATTCACTGCGCGTCTCCGTTGTACTAAAATATTGCCAAAACCATGACTCTTTTCGACCTTTCTGAGTAACTGACGGCTCGGAAATAGTTGGATTGAGACTTTGCGACTGTGATTCTGAGGGGAGAATTTCAGACTCAGAAAGCTGAATAAGTGAGTCAACTTCTGTATCGAGCTCTATCTGACTAACGGAATAACGCTGTGAGGATGGACCAGCATCTGCAGCATCTAGAATTGGGCTAGAATTCGGATCATCCGTTTGAACTTCAGTATCGTACCCATCGTTCAGTGCTAGGTAGTTCTGGTGGTGTCCTCGGGTTTCCATTTCAATTGATTGAATCAGAAAGCTGATAGTAGATAATAGTCCAGAAGTACCGATACGTAGGAATTACTTAAGGACCTTTTAGACAACTATATGTTGTGCAAGGTTGATGACTGTATATGTACTGAAATATTATTAGCTATTTCGACAGATTCAGCTCCCTTTTATGCTCCTCCTTCTCTCAATCCGAGCCTCGACAACCAACGAAAACTTTCCTATTACAAGAAGGCAAACCAATGAGAGCGTTTCTATTACAAAAAGGCAAAAATAAAGCGTCCGAACGGAAATGACGGCATCGACTGTGGATCAGATCCCGAACTGGTTAAGGTCGCAGAACTTTAGTACACGGCGGTCACCGAACCAAGTCCTGATTGTAGACTCCTTACACCTAAGCTGCAAGGGCTCATCTGGGCGCGTTAGAAGTGCATTATTGCTAGCAACCGCTGTGCAAAAAAATGCATGTATT
>PPJX02000271.1:0-10973 GCA_003705915.2 Lipomyces lipofer | reverse complement strand
CGATTTTTTGCGAGTAACCAAACTCAGCGCTCGTATAGTTAATCGTAGAATTTTACATGGACTCGTATAGTAATCGTATTGGACTTTACGAATACGGATAACGATTAATCGCAAATCGTATCCACCTCTAAATTATTGATAATGTATCTCGGGACTCTAATAAGTTTCCAAGGAGTGACAGTGCTCTTATAGCTGTTGGTTACCATTATAAAGTCGCCGGCATAATGGCAGTAAAGCTCAAGACTCTCCAAAAATAGAACATCAACCGGCTACTCTAGAGGTGGTAAGGAGGCTCAGCAGCACCCTCGATTGTAGCGTAGATGGCGGCGATAGCCTCAGCGAGCTCAGCGGGCAGGGGCCCGGCCTCAAGTGCGTCGAGAGTCTTGTGGAGCTGCTCTATCTTGGAAACCCCAAATATCACCCCATCACCATACTTTCCATCTAAGACGCTATGGAACGCGGTCCATCGCACCGCAGCTGCATGTCCGCTGATACGATGCTTCTCGGCGGCATCTCGAACAGTAGCCGCTGAGGCCTGAATGGGAGGCTGACCATAAAGCCTGCTGTATATATTTCCGATGATATTCTTATATCTTGTTAGGATGCTCTAGACGTTACTGCTTCGGGAACTTACATCGTTGACCCACCGTCTCGAGGTGTCAGCATTGCCCGAGAAAAAGCCACCGGCTGCAGGACTGATACAAAGGTCAGTTCAAGGCCAATCATAGTTCCGATATCAGCCTACCTATAGGCAAAAAAAGCGATGTTATGTTTACGCAAGAGCGGAAATAGTTCCTTCTCGCCTCCTCGTACAATCGCGTTGTAATGCCCCTGATACACGCTGGGTTTGGTATAACCCTTCTGCTCGCATATGTCGATAAACTTCTGCACTTCTGCGGCAGTATAGTTCGAGAGTCCGAAATTCTTGAATTTGCCTTGCTGAATAGCGTCATTCATTGCCTGTGCTGTATCCTCAAAGGGCGTCTGGCGATCAGGTACATGCAGAAATATGGTCTCCACAGTGGAAGTCTTGAGGGCATCAAGCGACTGCCCGATGCTCAGATCAATCTTTGAAGGTTCATGGTCCCCGGGTTGGCCACTGTGGACCTTCGAATGGATGGTAAACCGAGAGGCAGCCCCAACCTGGCCGAGGCGTGCCTCAGAGCCACCCGGAGTATTCGGAGAGTAGTCACGGGCCGTGTCGATATGCGTATAGCCGCGGCTGTGGAATGCATCCAAAAGGGCTTGGACATCTTTTTCACTATCGAAGTGTGCAATCCCGGGGTCCTTCGAAATATCGCCAACCTGTCGTCATCCGATTAGAAGCAACTAGTGGCAGCTGGCAGAACATACGTACCGTGTGGGTACCGAGAATAAACTTCACAGGCGTTTTGGGAGACATAGTAAAAGATGTTTGGGGAGCTTGAGTGTAGAGAAATTTACGCTGTGGTGGTATGGAATGAGATGTGTTTTGTAGAATTCGGAGGCCCTTCGTCTACCTTATAAAAGAATCATGTCTCCGTTCAAGCATTCCTCAAACTGCTTTGAAATCCTTTTAAAGATTTATTTCACCCCTCATGGAACTCAGCCACGGTGTTTTCCGATCAAGGGGCGGTGTCATAGGCTCAAAGTCGTACTTCCGCAACTTTCCCGCAATTTGGCCGCATGTTGCCCGCCATGACGGTGGGTAAACTCCCGCCTCAGATTTAAGCAACGTGCGGCTCCTCTATGTCAATCCGTCCGGCCAGATATTTACACTGAGCAAGGATAAATTCCTAAGCATTAAAATGATTAATCTCTGGTTGTAAATTTCGGTGGTTTGATGCCTTAGGTCTGAAGTTTGATATCAGCGGGGATGGACGAGTAAGGGGTAGTATAATTATCAATGAATGATTGCAGAGGCATACCAAACATTTTTACCGCCGCTGGGTTTGTATCCAGGTAGTCCTGAGGCGCAGAATTGGTCATAGAATTGTCATTGTCAGACATGCTGCTCTTTCTCTCAACTAATATAGTTACGTCTAGTTCGGTCCTTTAGCTCAGGAGAAAAGTTCTCAACTGTGGCCTCAAGCTAATCCTCACGTAGAGTCGCTAGCGTTGAGATTAGAAATGATAATGAAGAGGCTGTCTGGTTTTAGAGACCAGATAATTAATCCTTAGGTATCGCGTGGAGGTGAGTAGGCTAACTTTAGTGACTTAGTCGCTGAAGGTTAGCTACTTCCAGCTGAACTCAGATTGTGTAGCTTGTAGCTTTGGGACTTTAGTTAACTCAAGCGAGTCAGTTAACGGGGCATAAATCTAGTGATGTGCTCTGGCACTGTAGAGTAAACTGTGGTCAAGGTAAATTTTGTTTTTCCTTCCACAAGGGGTGCAACTGGTACTTGTCACCCCTTGGTTTTCTATTTCCCCCTTGGAGTGTTATACGACCCCAAGTTGGTAGTACACAATACCATACAACGCAGGGACACACTTAACAATTTACATACAACCGGAGGCCTCGAAAATGAGTGTCACTCCCACAACATCGACTTTACAAATTATTTTTTCTTGCCAGCACCGGTTAGCCCTAACCCTGACAACAAGGTCTGCTACTTAAGTGCCGACTGATCCCGGCTGGGCGCTGACGACTAAGACTTGACTATGAAGATGTTCTTTGGGTATAAGGAAGGAATTCTAACCATTAACAACGAAAGCCAACTCGAGAAGGACTCAGGGCTGAAATATTAGTACTGTTAGAGGTCTAGAAGTCTTGCTCTAAGCCTGCTTGTACACCGAGATAAAAGAGGATAATAAACCTAATATAACTCTGAACAGGTGCTATAATTTAGGTGACTGTGGTATAGGACTTATATGAAGCCTCTTTAGGACACTATGTTCTGCTTGTCCTGTTGCTGCTGTCAATCCAACATTGAATCTTGTCTGTGCCAACTATAAATGTCCAGAACAGCTTTGCGAAATCGTCGAATTCCTCAGCTGCATACTGTGAGATCAAAGGTCCGGGCTGTAGAGACGGCACTAGAAGCGGGGGTTTCGCACAAGATAGTTCGAACCATTTCACTGCAGATTCAGCTTCCCACAAGCCACGGCGTGCAGTAAACATAACTCCCCCGGTACAATCGGCCCACCCCTTGGTCATGATTTGGTATATATTGGCGATAGTATCGATGATGATGTGGGAGCGCCGAGCGCTTTCGGTCAAAATCCATAGCTGCCACATCTCTGAGGAGGCATCATATTCCCAGTCAAACTCACTTGCAGTCCATTGAAATGGACGGTGGCTCAGTGAGCCGCCTTTCCCTCGATATCGCCTCACTGCCTCCCACATCAAGGTCACCCATCGCCGAAGCGTTGGGAGCTGCTGCTCAGCAGATGCACGCAGACGCACCGAGCCATCAAACAGTCGTATGAACTCGTAGACAAACAGGGCCTGGACACGCGCCAGGTGGGCCAGTATGCCTTGCGCGCCGCCGGCAGTAGGTGGGCTCTGGCGGGCGAGTGCGGACGAGCGCTCCTCGACAATCTGCAGTATTGTCTCCTTCACCGCTGGCGTCCGACCATTGTATGCCGCGAGCGTTGTGAAGGCGTCTTGGAGACATGTAGGCATGCCCTTTTCATACAGGCGCCGATGGATGAAGCTGTTATAGCCATTCCTGACCCAGCATTGCAGCATTTCCTCTACGGCGCGGATGAAAGGCTCCAGTTCGACAAAACTCACACAAGCTGGGTCGTGGTTGGCGTGCTCCATGACCCAGGTCTCATCTCGGAGGAACCAGGGACATGGTGTGCTAGAGATGTCGCCGCTCTCAAGTACAACCCCCTGAGCTGATAGACTGGCAACCGACGCCGACAATGGTGGGATGTATGGGATTATCGCATCTGACAGAGAAACATCGAGGTCGGCGGCTCCCATTGCGCCCCAGTCCACGAAATCAAGGCTGCTCCCCAGAGCATCTGCGTCGGCATAGTTTTCCAGGGGGGGCAGTTCTTCGGCCTGACTGTCGCGCGCAATCGGATCTCTCCGCCGTCTCTTGGGCTGCGGATAAAGGCAGTCCACGTCCCTGTCCAAGCACCGCTGGCACTCAGGGAGCTGCTTGTCGCACTTGCGCTTGGAATCTGCGCAGGCAATGCAGGCTTTCTGGCGGGGAATTGCGGGCATTCTGCGGAACATTGGGATTGGGGTTTTGGAACACTCCGGGATCCGACGTATGATCCCATGTGGTGCCCTTTTCTGTCGCTAATTATGTACTGTACACTACTTCTATTTTCAAGCCGCTTACAAATGTATAAGGCTACAGCTAAATCTACGCCAAGGTTCGACTAAATCTACGCCCTAGCCCTCTTTTGGCATGTTTACCGAGTGCATAAGTTATACTTACTCCGCAGTACATTCTCTTAGTAAGCGCAAATCTCCGCCCTACTCAAACAGCTTGCCCCTTTTGCGCAGCAACAATATTAATCTTGAGCCCAAGGGAACTCTACCATAAAGTTGGCGTCCCGATGGCCATTGGACAAATCCCCCATAGTAAATTTGTTAGGAAAACGCACCGGTGCGTTTGGTGTCCCGATGGGAATTCCCAATGCATACAAACCAGCCGGTGCGTTCAGTACGTTCGGTGCGTTCGGTGCGTTCGGTCGTTGGGGCCCGGTGCGTTTGCTCGGCCGGTGGCTTGGCTCGGTGCGCCCGGTGCGCCCGGTGCGTTCCACCCACGAGTCCTCCCAGTACCTCCGGTCCGCTCCGACTCTGGTCCTCTGGTCCTCTGGTCCTCCGGTTCTCTCCGCTCTGGTCCTCTTGGTCCTCCGGTCCTCTCCGTCTCTGGTCCTCTTGGTCCTCCGGTCCTCTCCGTCTCTGGTCCTCTGGTCCTCTGGGCCCCTTCCATATCTCGGCGGCCCGCCCAACACGCCCTCACCTCCACCTCCGCCTCCGCCAGTACCTCACCGCTACCCTCAGCAGTCCACCGCCAACCGCCCACCGCCCACCACCCACCGCCCAAAATATTTTTATTATTCTGATGGTTTGGTTGACGGTGAGGCATGGTGCCGGACGCATCTATTTTTTACATCTCAAGCTATACAGCAAAAGTGGTGTCCTTAGATAGAGCACATTCTGGCCGTTCTGATCCACTTATCTATATAAATACGCTGTTATTTTCTGGCGAGCTACAAACGAATTTGTGACTGTCTATGCGGGGTCAAAACGTCGTGATGCTGCATTTGCTTTGGCGTAGTTCGCGATGACGGGAGAGCGCGCGATCGAAGCGAGTTAAGCCACTTGAGCGACTTATGCGAGATTAATGGTTAAGCATCGGTGGCTGCTGGCAAAATCTGAGGTCGGCGTGCGGCTCAGCTCGGCATAGTACTCTGCGTCAGACACAGTATACTTCAGCACGCATATCAGTAGATTACAGACCACAGAACTGAATTCATTAGCCCGATGTACTTATGGTTGATGCCGCGGCAGGCTTCTGTAACTATGCAATTAAATAGCAAGGTAGCGTCAACAGATAGAGAGAATTTAGACGATTCGGTTGCACTTCCGAGGTGTCGCTGCTAAGTTATTAGCTGTTTTGACAAAATGCTGATCGCGTGCTCTCAAGTCTATACCTGGGCCAATAATTGGCGCAAGCAACTTCTTAATCGTTACACTTCGTATGATTCTTGGTTTGTTATCGTGGGTGTTTGATAAGATCAACGAAGCGTCTGATGCTTGGCGTGCCTCGTATTATACTAAGCGCTTGCCCTGTGGATCGTTGGGTACAATTTGTATTCCAGTACCTGAACGCTTGACTTGTGTAATCGTTGCGGTGTGAAATAAGCTAAAGGGAGTCCCTGGCAGGCGCGGAAGCCCAGTGCTTGACAGGTGCGTTGCGTGATGGAGCGCGTGGTTCAGCGGTGGCTGCTGGGACCATCTTGCGTACGGTTTGCCCAGCAGGCGCGCAGTATACATTTCAGCACGCTCAACAGTAGTTTGCAGACCGCCTAATGGGATGCCCGAGCGTAGTTTCACCGCAGATAGCCCTCTGTATTTGTTGGTGTGGAGCGAGGCTGCCGGACCGATTCATTGCCCGACTATCAATTAAAGAGCAAAGGTGGTGTCAATAGATAGAGAGAATGTAGACATCGGTCCCATATATTTCCCAGGCGTTGCTGTAGAGTTGGCTATTTTGTAGTTGATTTGGTAAAGCTATGTCAAAAGTTGGCGTTGACAGTGGATCAAGTCTTCCTTGCCTGTTCTGTTCGAACGCTTCTCAGTCCGTGCAATCGTGAGTGCGTGACATGAGCGACGATGTCTCGCAGACACAGAATTTACAACCCTATTATGATTCCGGCGCTTGACTTGTGTAAGGAAGGCGAGTGGCGTGGGGAGCAGAGACTCCGAACCGCTCTTTCGTATGCTACTCCGCGCTTGCTCTACGCATCGTGGGTGCGTGACATGAGCAACAGAATGGGCGCTGGATTACCGCTAGGAACTACATTCCGATGCCAGACAGTTGACTAGCGTAATAGTGGGTGCGTGATAGACTCCCGAGAGGAAGCTGCTGTTACTATTCCGTATAGAAGTTGACCTGTGTAACATTAAGAGCCTGCGAAATATATAAACCACGCGTAATGCAGTTGCAATACTTTCTCACTTCTCATCTGTTAAACCGACTCTAGTTCAAGATGACGGAAAGACACAACTCGATCACTACCAAGGCTTCGGACAATAGCACGTACACCATAGCCTACAGAGCGTCGGAAGAAAAGTATCAATGCCCCGTCTGCAATGACTTACTTGACAGCGAGTGGAGCAAGAAGAGAATTCGCCGACATGTTGATAGCTGCGTCAAGAAGAGAGACGAAAACAACGACAACGACGTGGAAGCTAACGATAGTGGAGAAGAAGATGGCGCGTCAGATGAACGACACCCAGATAAGGCCCAACAGATGGGGCTGGATGTGTTTCGGGCGCACAGCCGGACTGAGGCCAACATTGGGCGTGCCCTTGGTACGGCGCGCCGTATAATTATCGAGTTGTTCTACTAGAGTTGGCTAACTGACTGATAGATTCCGAGACTCCGCTTTCCAAGATCAACATGACGCTAAATACACGTCTGCGGGTGGCTATTTGTAACGATTGTCAATGCGTTATTCCAAAGCCCAAGATTTCCGAGCAAATCCTTGAGCACCACAAGAAGACCGACATCGCTAAGGAAGAAATTGTGGCAATCGTGGGAGCCGTGTGTCTATGCGATGTCTTTGAGATGCACGACGAGTCACAGGCAGGTCACGACTCAACTGCCACTGCAGGTCAGCAGCCAGGCGCAAGCGGCGATTTAGTACCCGGAAATGCACCGCCTGCGGTCGACAAAGTGATCTTCCGACCTAACGATCACTTTATCGAAGGGATTCCTGTGATTGATGCGCTGAAGTGCTGAACATGCCCGACCATCTGTGTCACATCAAAGTCGATGAAGAGTCACATGCGAACCAAGCACCCCGATGAAGCCGACAGGATCCAGCTTCTACCTGTGTCCACTCAGCAAGTCTTTAATCGGAACCCTTTCCCAGTCTATACGGCTGTCACAAGTACAACCAGCTTTTCTGTGCTCGCAGCTGTGGGTTTGCAGACCAACTTGCTGCAATTCGGTGATCAGGACGGCGAAGTCTCCAAGTCCGACACCAATCTTTTTGCCAGCAAATTTGGAGCCAATATCATGCTCAAGGAGGCAGCAATCGAGGACCTCCAACCGTTTCCTGCCTACGGTCGCAGTTCGGGCGACGAAAGCGAGACAAGTCGCTACAAGACGCTTGTCACGCTCTGCAGCGGCTTTCTCGATCTGGTCGGGGAGGGTGTACGGCATTCTGTCATGGAAGTAGCTGGCTCGACCAGGTGAGCAAAGAATTGAAGTGGTTATTTTATTACTACTACGGCAAACTAATATCACAGGCTGTTCGATTCTGCTGGCACTGATGTAGCACTTGGCAGGGTAAAGCAGGGTAAAGCGGCGCTTAACTATGGGGCGGCACCAGCGGCACCTACCGCTCCATGGCCCATCCAGCGCATGTAATCTGGTACAGAACACGCTGCGCAGCTCAACGGGAAGGTAGAAAGGACAATGCATTACTTAATTAGAACTTGCACGGCTAGTTGCAGATATAAGTATTTGCTGGCAAGATGCGATGAACTTGCTACGAGGTTTCTATTACTTAATATCAAAGCCTTTCTGCGTCGGACAGCCTCAGAGCAGGAAATATTGAGTCTAGAAGTTAATATTCTCTGAATTCTGTCAAGAACGTCATAACAGTATCGAAGTAGTACACTGCAGACAGTGGTCAGTGTGACGCAGATAAGTTTGCTTATGAGTTGCTCAGAGAACTCTATGAGACTGGTTTAAAATTATGCCCCTCATTGCCTGGTGTATACATTACTCGTCTGCTACTGACCGTCTTTCTGAGCGTTTGTGGAAATTCTCAGAATGCCCTTGCCACGCTCCCGCTGTTTGTTCCCGCTGTCATCATCATCGTCATCAGACGCCGACTCCGAGTCAGCAGCTTTCAGTCTCTGCAGGGCCATTCTGAGAGCAAACGCTGATATTCTTGCTGCTGACGCCCCATCTTCGACAATGCCATCATTATAATCCTCTTCATCTCGCAAGATTTTGTTGATACACTCGCCTGCTCCGCTTGCATGAAGCACCCTGGCGATCGCTAAGTGAATGTTGAACAACTCTCCATCCGGCAAATCAATTTCACGACCCCGTGGCCCCGTTCCAAACATAACTTCTTCGTCATCTTGGCAATGGCTGATAAATGGGCCCCGTGCTTTTTTTTGGACGACTTTGCGCAACCAATACTGTCCATTCAAGTATTCAACCCCAATAACAAGTGCATCAAATGATTGATGAGTGATAGGATCTGTGCAGAATATGTTACTGGGGCTGTTTATGCCCTTTCCTCTGAGAATAGCTTCCACATTAGTACCAGCAAACATAGACAACAGCTTTTGCATGGTCGAATACTTGGAGAGCATGAACGGCATAATATGTGCAGCTTGCAGTTTCACAACTCTGTCAGGAGCAGCGTCGAGTATATGTTCCGGTGCAGATTCATCAATTGCTCTGCCAACCGGTGATATAACACCATCTCTTGCAAATATCTAGGCATTCCGACGGTCAGTGAGCATCCATATTGTAAAATAAAATACTCACCCGAACCTTGACATTTGAGTCCCTGGATGAACTTGACTTGGTTGATGAATTCGACTTGTGCGATGAATTCGACTTGCGCGATGTCGACTCAGATTTCAAAGATTCCGGAATCGGCCAGTAGAGCCTCATCGGAAAGAGCAGCTTCTCAAAGATGTTGGTTGTCCACTCCAGCATTATCCTCTTTAGCTCCTTTGATTGCGAGAACTCGAACGCTGCCATCCGCCACGTAACACCATCCACAGGGGAAAGGCTTCCTGTCGAGCACGTGATTTCAACTAGCGATGACACACCCTCACCGACTAAGAACTTTGATAATTTGTTGACTTGAAGGTGGACAATATTATGCCATAAATCGTCTGCTATAGAACTGGGACTGCGACCTCGATTCAAGAGTGCCAAAGTAAGGAGTCGACCGTTACATTGGTGATTGGCGGCTTGAATGAGAACGCCATCATCATCTGGCAAATAGAGGCAAATAAGCCGGAGAGCGTCCAACAACGGTCTAAATTCCATAATAATGTAACAGCTTTGAAAACGGATACGTGGATATATTAAAGCACTAGAAATGCCTATGTAGGGGCTGAACTAAGAAAAACTTGAAGACGATTGATGTATTATGTTTCTGGCAGGAGGGCGAGAAACAACGACAAGTGTCAAACCGAGCAGGGCTAAGGTTAGGGCATATCCTCCTTAATCGTGGCACGTCACGGGATGCTCGACTTGAGTGATTTCTGACTGAAATTTGGCTCACTTACCATGGATGGACCGGATGAGAGAAGAAAAAGAGGGAGAGGTTCCTAACGAACCACGCGCGTAACAAGGCGATATTTCATTCAAAAGATAGCTAATGGCTTAGAATGTCCAAGAATTAAATTATAGGTATTGTTCAATACGCTCAGGTAATCTATAAGGGAAAAACTCCGCACAAAACCCTAACCTTATATGTATATGTGCAAACGTTAGAGCATTAACTCCTAAAAGCGTAATGTTTGGACAAGAGTTTGTTAGAGCAAAAATAAGCTTCTAACTCACGCTAATGCAAATGACCCGCATTAAAGCCGCGATTTTGCACATATATGCGTACCTAGAGCTGGTGTTCAAACGGAGAGCTGCAGTACTCTATACACTCAAAATGGTGAGGCATCTTTGCACTACGCTCTAGAATACGAGTCGCAAGATCTTCACCCCTCAGTCCTGTTACATTATAGCCAGAAACGTAATGGACATATATACCACACTATACCAACACACACCGATTATTATAATCAGAATGCGAGAACAAACCCTTTACACGCTGAGCGTTGTGAGCCTAACATTCAGCACGGTGTCACTGAGTACCAAGCATATCCTTACCCCATATAGCTGGTACACACCAGGACACCTGTAGTTTGCAGAATGGATGGAGACGTGAGATTTGATTTACAGGCATTGTACCAGCCAGCGCTGCAACAGAATCGTACCAGGCTTTCACGCACCCTCTTTTTTTAGGCGCACTGTGACCACACATAGTGTTCTTGTAATGGACGCATGGGTTTCCCCTCGTGATTGCAGAGTTTTTTCGGAGGTTAGGGTTGTTCCCGTTCTTATGTTATTTTGATCCTTAGTTTTTCCGCATGTGCGACTACTTTCCGTTATCCCTGGCTAGCCGTGGAGCCAAATATTAGCTAAGACCCGCTTGCTTCCATTCCTCCGAAGCGGTTCGTTACGCATATTTCTCGCCCCGACAACGTCCATTTCCTGACACCGAACCGCCAAATTGTCGCATCTATCCACTGGCGGATCCTG
>PPJX02000270.1:0-11221 GCA_003705915.2 Lipomyces lipofer | reverse complement strand
GCTAGTGCAATCTATCAGCCCCAGCGACTCAGCGACTACTGGAAATGTTGTGCTATAGAGCCATATTCTACCGATGCGAAAATGTATGTTCTCGGATAGTCGTTGGACGTAAATAGGAGTCTGGATTGTCGAGGTTGTTGAAGATATGTCTCCGAGAGCGCGTGACTACAACTGGTGGGCAGGGCGGACGGCTCCGCGGAGCTAATAACAGTAGCCGGAAAAAAAGTTTTGCCGGTCGCGAAGCCAGTCGGCGCGGCCGGGATCGTATGAGATCCAGGCCCCCCAATGGTGGCTTCGTTTTTCCGGCGCCCAAACCCCGCTGCAGCAGCCGCACACTATATTCAACTTCATTGGGGTTTATTAAGCTTTCCATCCAGACAAATTGAGGTCACATTGGTCACCGACCAAATTAATCACGCGACAGTCACATTAGAAAGCTAAGAAATATTAATGATATTTTGTATTAGTAATTGGAAGGAATATACTAATTAATATTAGTACAAGAGACGACGAATCATGAGTCGTTGTCCTAGCTCACACGTTAAGTAAATCCGGATCAACCCGCTGTATGAGTGCGGGGATAAGGGGCGGGGGCAGACACGGGGGCCGTCCGCGAATGGAATGCACGGGTGGGAACACCGCGGAACATCGTGCTTGTGGGGGTGGTAAGGAAACAAGGTTTGCGCTAGTGGAAAAATACTCGGTACACCAGACTTGGCACGGAAGAACAGTTGATACACGATACATGAAACATCATGGATTGACACTACGATACCTCCCATTCTCACAAGACGATAAGGCGCAATGACGATCCGGTAAGTATAGCCGATACTGGCCGGTGTACTATTTATCTGGTCCGCAAGTTGGCCTCGCCTTCGCTCTGTGCGCCTGTATTAATAGATATTGAATCTCCTGGGAGCATCCTTCTGTCTTCTTTCGCTGTTTCAAGCACTTTGCTACTCCCATTCAATCAACTTCCAATAATCATACTTCCGTTAGTCAATTTTTGATCATGCCTGGAGGTGTTGTCCTATCTGTAACTCCCGATACCAACCGGGTTGAAGCGCCTGTCACTTTTAAGGCTTACCTCATGTGCGCGTTCGCCGCGTTCGGTGGTGTTTTCTTCGGTTACGATTCCGGATACATCAGCGGTGTCATGGGCATGGAGTACTTCATCACCCTCTTCACTGGCTTGGAACCTCACACAACGTCGAGCGATGCTTTTACTCTGCCGTCATGGAAGAAGTCTTTGATCACTTCCATTCTTTCCGCTGGTACTTTCTTTGGTTCCATCGTTGCCGGTGACCTTGCTGACTACTTTGGTCGCCGGGTCACTGTTATAGTTGGGTGCATTGTCTTTATTGTTGGTGTTGTTTTGCAGACGGCTTCAACCGGACTCGGCCTTCTAGTTGCCGGTCGTCTTGTTGCCGGATTCGGTGTCGGTTTCGTTTCAGCCATTATTATTCTCTACATGTCCGAGATTGCGCCTCGCAAGGTCCGCGGTGCCATCGTCTCTGGCTACCAGTTCTGCGTCACCATCGGTCTTCTGCTCGCCTCTTGTGTCGACTATGGCACTCAGAATCGCAATGACAGTGGCTCTTACCGTATCCCGATAGGCATCCAAATTGCCTGGGCTACGATTCTTGGTACTGGCCTCTTCATTCTCCCAGAGTCGCCCCGTTACTTTGTTAAGAAGGACAGATTGGACAAGGCCGCTGAGGTTCTCTCCAGGCTTCGTGGTCAGCCTCGAGAATCTGATTATATTCAGCATGAACTAGCTGAAATTGTCGCCAACCATGAATATGAACTTCAGCTTATTCCTCAGAGCAGTTACTTAGGTAGCTGGGCGAACTGTTTTAAAGGGAGTTTACGCGAACCCAGCAGTAATCTTCGCCGTACTATTCTCGGCACGTCCTTGCAGATGATGCAGCAGTGGACCGGTATCAACTTTATCTTTTACTTCGGCACAACGTTCTTTCAAGAGCTTGGCACTATCTCGAACGCCTTCCTGATAAGTCTTATCACCACCCTCGTAAATGTCTGCTCTACTCCAATCTCTTTCTGGGCCATCGAGAGACTCGGTCGACGTCCACTCATGATTTGGGGTGCTCTCGGCATGTTGGTCTGCGAGCTCATCGTAGCCATCATCGGTGTCACCGACGGAAGTAACCCATCTGCTGTCAAGGCAATGATAGCCTTCATCTGCGTCTACATTGCTTTCTTCGCGTCCACCTGGGGTCCCGGCGCCTGGGTCATTATTGGTGAAATCTACCCACTTCCTATCCGATCCCGTGGCGTTGCTCTTTCCACCGCTTCCAACTGGTTGTGGAACTGTGTATGTTGACCATTTCCACTATTTCCGTTCAAAAGAGAGAATAGAGCTAAACATCTATAGATTATCGCTGTTATTACTCCTTACATGGTTGGAACTGACCAGGGCAACCTTGGCGCGAAAGTTTTCTTCATTTGGGGTGCTCTTTGCACTATATGCTTCCTCTACGCTTATCTCCTTATCCCCGAAACCAAGGGTCTTACGTTGGAGCAGGTTGATAGAATGATGGAGGAATCCACTCCTCGTTCCTCATCCAAATGGGTTCCCCACGCTACCTTCGCCGCTGAAATGGGCCTTACGGAGAAGTCCACTGATCACGAGACTATTGAGCATAAGGAGGTTTGAGTCGCTCGCGCGTTGTTTCTTGTACTTAGTTATTGGTCTTAGAATACTGTATTCGAGCCAGCAATAAACGTGGTACTCGGGCCCCTATATATAATGACACGGGATCAAAGATAATCGAAACGAAAGTAAACTCTTCCTCCAAAGCGCTACTCCTAGCTGAACAAACAACGGAAGAACAATGCAAATTGAGCAGGGACAACCCAAACCCAGTACAACTACTTGAACAATTATATAGATATAAGTATGAATATGTACAAAGATATGCGCCCGAACAAACAAACAAAACAATCCTCCTAGGGCTGGACACGATATCGCCAGAGGAAATTTCCTGGCGATAATTTATATGAAATTAGGCGATACGATATACGATATTGATGTTGAATATCGTATCGTATCGCCGGGCTTGCACGTGATCCTCATCAGGGTAAGTAAGACTAAGAAGGGGTTTAGTCAAATTAGTGCACGTCACGGACAAGTCCCCGGCATAGTTAACAAATCCTTCTTCACCCATTTGTTGCGGAGCTTGTTCACGACCACCACATTTCGGTCCTCAAAACAACCACGAATTGGCGAATAACTCCACAGAAACAGGTCGAAAAATTATGAGACTTGGCGCAAACGCATCGTCTGAATTTTCTACGTCTAGTGATCCTACGTTTAATATTTAATTGGATAACCAAGGTATATATAGATGAGCCTTGCAGGGTACAACGCCTCTATACAAACCCCCGATACTAAATTTATGTTGGGATTTTTGGGGAGGATGGCTAGGCTGCTCTAGGAGGTGGTGCTGGTGGGTCAACGTGGGCTAAAGACGGAACGCACTGGTGACGCCACAATCGCACCGGTTCTATAAAATGGAAGACCCAAACTCGACTGTGCTTTCTCATAATAACTTTGTTGGCGAATTTCCACTATGCGCGTTATGGAGCATAGTGGCCTATAACAAGATCAAGTAATAAGGATACATCCCTCAAATTGATCACGATCAAGTTTGGTTTCTGGTCAATATATAACTAAAGACAATTAACAAAATGACAACTACTAAAACGGAACCCACTCGAGGCAAACTACCTCTCAAGGTGAGTTCCGTTACTTTTCTCGGCGACATTCACAGCACTACGACGTACTGTATGCGCGACAATGGGTTTAATGGCAAGATCGGGAATGTCACTCTGATCACTTACGGCGACACCATGTTTCGCGATGCGTCTTACAGCGACACGTTTCGCGGCATGACTTCGGACAGCGTGGCACAAGCGAGCTCCAATCCTCTTCAAGTCACAGATGTGTTGCTGGATGGCAGTGGCTGGCCGCAACAATTTTGTCCGCTGAATTCCGCGTGGAAGGAGAATAAGAGCGTAGATGCCATCGGCATCACCAATATTGTCGAAACTGGCACTGGGAAAGGCATCTTGTTCTTTCTCAAGAACCACAGACCTGGCGGAGTCAACAATTTGATCGGCGCAGGCGTCGCGACGGTTACCATGAACGGCATCAAGCCTTCATGCATGCGACTTGCGGAGTATTGGTGGGATGCAAAGACGGAACCTTGGTATGGCGATATTTGTTCCGTCAAGGTCGGCGACTATATCTATGCGTACGGTCACGGAAATGCTTCCGCAGAATACGTCTATGTTTGTCGCGTCTTGACTTCGTCCGCGACGACTCTCTCTGCATACGAGTACTGGAACGGCTCAACTTGGCAGAAGGACCGACTGTATAACGTCTCTGAGAAGGAGAAGATATTTTGGCAGATCCAAAGCGGCCAAATTATCTGGAGCCCTTATTACAACTGTCTCTTGTTTGTGTATTCGAACAGGTTCATGGATAACCAGGTTCTGGCCATGACCGCCAGGTCGCCCACAGGTCCCTGGTCGTCGCCGGTGACTCTGCACAAAGCTCCAACTGCGGCCGGTGCCATATACGGAGCCAGTCCGCAACCTAACTATGACTCGACTGGGAAAACTTTGGTATGTACTTACACAAGATATCCGAATGTGCTCCAGGCCGTCAAGGTTACCTTTGCATGATCACAGACGTCTTCTTCCGAATTTTGAATTGCGGTTTTATGACTTTGGTGAATTGACATGTTTTGTTGCAAGACGATCAGCTTGTGTACATTTCAAATGAAGTAATTTAGCCGTCCGGTTTGAGACATTTGCGCAACTGTCGCAGTTTCAGGGATCTAGGGACTCCCAGATTACTCTTGTTAGTCGTGTTCTTTAACTTCTTGGAAGCCAAGGCTGTACACCTCTTCACGCCTTTGACAAATGGTAGAGAGATTGGGGTGGCCTATTTGAGTGATCCACTCACCCGAGAGTTTTTTTTGGCCTTGTCTACACCATTTGCCGCAGCAGCCTCAATCCATATCCTATCAGCAGTTAATTAGTTAACTGACCAGCTTTTAAGCTTCTTTTTACCTATAAGGCCTGGTTATCACCTATACTATTTTCTATGGGAGCTGTCAGAGATAGCAGAGGTTAGACACACTCACTTGATTTCCTAAGAATCACAAACCACCTCGTAATATGGAGCGTGGTGGATTGAAGAAGAGCAAGTGAAGACCCAAGACTCAGCCAGCAATTCTATAATACTGGAGATATCACAATCAACACAGTTGGAGTTGGAGTCAAGCACACTACCAAGATGTTTCAAGTGCTTCCGCGGACTATCGCAGAATAAATGGAAATGGCCCTGCAGTCATAAAAAGAAGTACATGTCACCGACGGAAATATTAATTGAAAACTGCTGTGAGTCCTTGAAGTGGT
Organism: Lipomyces lipofer; assembly: GCA_003705915.2. Lineage (NCBI taxonomy): Eukaryota > Fungi > Ascomycota > Lipomycetes > Lipomycetales > Lipomycetaceae > Lipomyces > Lipomyces lipofer. The sequence continues at coordinate 5,773 of PPJX02000270.1, read as the reverse complement.
GTGTAGTTGTTGGCGGCCTTGAAAACTGTGGAGTGAAGCGTGGTGAGCAGCGCCGATCACATCTTGCCATGACCCTGCTCGCCTCTGCACGTTTATTGGATTACACTCGCTGATTCCCTTGCATTTTAGTCAGTTATGTATTCTCTATTCTCTCATCGAATTAAATTGATTGACCCTCTTAAGTGCAGTTGGCCTATGACCTCCGCATAAAATCACCCACTCCACAGACAATCTAATTACTCGGGTCGTATGGGAGCCGCACAGAATACCGAGCGAGGCGCCACAACGTGTCGAAAATCCGCGCACTTATACGGTGGCTGTGCAAAACTTCCCTTCCTAATACATACTTAAGCGAAGCGTTGCTTTTACGCCACAAATGTACAAAGCATGAACGAGATAGCGCCGTAATATTTCAATGAGCAAAATTTATGCCTACTCGAAAAGTTAGCGCCAATCTTTACCAGAGTTGTAACTAAGGGTTGAGCAAGAAAGCCCCTAACGAATTTGTGGTAAATAACTATCGCCCAATTTTGCGCCAAGTTTTGCAAAATGCTTTTTTACGCACAGTATTAATTCATTGAGAAAAGTCGGTAACCAAGCGGATTCACCACTAAGTATATGACAGTCAAATTTTTTTGAAGCGACCTAACTGCATCATTCATAGCCTGGTCATGATCGACTACCTGACCGACGGATATGTTCTATGTATTTTCATTCATATTTTCAATAATCTGTAAGTCAATCTCTTAAACATCCTTCTCGCGTTCCTCCTTGTCAAACTAACCCGACTCTGTATATACCAATGCGTCCCCAGCATCAAACTCATTTGCAATAGCTACATCGGCATACGAGAAACGAGTTTTTCAACTCTAGAGTTCTCAGTTGTTGCGGGACTTCGAATGAATATAGCTGAATGTCGACCTATCCCCTTCAACTGATCTTCACGACTGACTTCGAGCACTTCCTCTGCCAGATGTGATAATGCATGGACTACATCGCCACTATTTCTTCCAGCTATGCACAGGTGGCGAAACTACAAGACCTTTCATCTAGGTTCTCATTTTTCATTTTTCCAACGCAAAATTTAAATAATTTGCAGCAAATCTTGCGGCAATAAATAGCATTTCAATGTGATGCAAAATGCCCATCCCTTTCTACCGCGTGCGGCTCTAAACCTTCACCGCCAAACTAATGTTCTTACTACATAAATATCGTCGATGGGACGTCCACCATGAGGCACTCAGTCCTGAAACTCAATATCGACTTTTTAAATCAAAACAATTTGTGCGGTGGCCAAAGGGTTAAGATATCGGCATAAAATATTTGCCCGCTCATCGTCGATGAAAGGCTACTGCAAGCTGGTAAACGTCACTGGCACTGCTGTGGCTCACGTCTTACGGCGCTCAATATCTGAGCCTCATCTGAGCCACACCTGACCCCAGATTAATGCCAACTGACGCTGGCGCTTAAATTCATCACGGGTCATTGCAATCCACTTTAGAGGAGTGGGCAAGGTAGCATTCACATCTGTTAATCTCGTCTACGGTTCCTTCTCATCGCGGCGAAGTCCTGCTGTAACGCCATATTCAACACAGGACCACGCCGTTTATGATCACAGGGACAACCACAAATTCTGCTACGGACGACGATCAGATATTATACCCTGGCTAAGCTACGTGTGCAAGCTCTGCCCTAACTCATCCAGTGGGAACCCTCACTTGGTGCTGTCGGCAACGATAGGGGTTAATAGGGGTTAATAGGGGTAAGCTTAGGCACGCGTAGGAAATAGTCAGTGCGCAACCGAGGTCGCTAAGTGCCAAATTCATTTCAACCCTAGTAGGGTTGCCACAACACATCATTCTCACCACACGTAAACAAATCCCGAACTTAACTATGGGAAAAATCGGACAGTTGCATGATGCGCCTAGCAAGACATACTAGACACATCGAAAACTTATGAGGTCTCCCCATATCCGTCCGATATCCATGCCCAGATCAGGACCTTGAATTTCTTCTAGTCTATAGCTCCTATCTTTCGTATATCGATTCAATGAGGGACAGGCTACCCTCGTCGCGCGTGCTTGCCACGTTCGCGATCGCGATAGCTTTTATCTCTCTCTCGCTCGTCTTCCTCTATATCTCGCCGATGATCTACTACGACAGCACCCATCCCGTCGATCCAGCCCGTGTCACGCATGTTGGCGTTGCTGTCACCACAGCAGTCCCAACCGCGGCTGCGACCTCAGACATTTCAAAGCTTCAGTCCCTGTCCACCACGGCCTCAATCTCCCTCGATGACTCCTCCGATCAATATGCAGTTGCCGTCACGCGTCCCCCCAGCGAATGTATCGATCCCTTCCGCCTACCAGGCTACCTTTACCTCCCAGCTGACCACAATGCTGTGCGCGATACTCGCTGGGTCCCGTTCTATCCGTCGTTCCGCAACGCACCCGATCCAACCGAAGCCGTCTATCCGCGCCCTACCGAGGCGGGTGATCTCCTCCTCAAGGAAACCGGCATTGACCGGGAGTTCTTCGCCCTCGCCCCGCCACAATGGACCAAGAAACTCTTATTCTACTACAATGTTCTCAGCGAGCTCGACCAGCACAACTCCACGACCTCTGAAATCCTCGACGCGGACCAGAACGCCATACTAGAAGAAATGGCGTGGATCCAGCACCGCCGTGTCCTCACTGTCGGCGACTCCGTCGACCGCAACATGGTAGCAGACTTTTGCGATGAGTTCAAGGGCGCGAGATACTCCCAGGGAGGCGGCCGCCACGGCGCATCGCATACAACCGTGGCGTGCCACATCCCGTTTGTCAATCTGACAATCATGCAGTGGCATGTGCCATCAATGTTTACCTACCGACCGCGCTGGTGGTGGATAACATCCATGTCTGTCGTCGCGTTTGAACAGCGGCTTGATGAAATTTACCGCACGACGATACCACAATTGCTAGGAAGAGGAGGAAGTCCAGACCTAGTACTTATTCAAACTGGCTTCTGGGACGAGCGGGCTTTCAGGGAAGCGGAACACGCTGAGAGGCAGAAGAAATTGCCGGACAATAAAAAATATATGATAGGGTGGAATTCTAATTCACAATTGAAATGGAGTGAGTTGAGGTTTGTGGCTGCGAGGATGAAGAAAGTGGTCCGGCTGTTGAGGCAGGAATTGGGTGAGGATACCCCGTTTATGTATCGGACGCTGGCGACGAAAAGGGATGGGAAGGAGCAAGATTTGGCCTTGATTTCGATTGATAGGATGATGAGGGCGCTGATGGCGCAGTTGGATGTCGAGGTCTTTGAGTGGGGAAAAATTGTGTATGGGTTTGTTAGTGAGTATGACGATCCGCTACACATCAAGCGGGGAAGGTTGTCCTGGCTTTGGGCGGATATGGTTGTCAGCTATCTCTTCCGTGGCGCGGGCGGCGTCGAAGTCGAGGGAAAGTTGAAGGTAATCCCAACGAACGATACATGGTATAACGTCCAGAGGAACTGGGCCGTTTGTCATAGGTGGTTGATATCATGGGAAGGACGATAGCCAGTTATATCATTATTGATTTGATTTGCTAACCTGTAGCATGTAGAGTATATCATCCTTCGACATGTCTTTGTCGAAGGCCATATTTACCCGTAAATACCATTATCAACCGTTCATAATTTCAGTGAAAACTAGTTTATTGACATATGCATAATACATTATGATTAGAGTATCCTACACATACTTTCCTTTCATTATACTATGTGATGTCGTTGGAAGCGACAGCCCACGGAGTAATAGAGGACTCGGCCTGATTCTCTGCTCCATGGGGTTTGGGTTGGGATGTGGAAAGACAGGTGTGCACTTGAGCAGTGAAGAGAAGTTGTGGAGTCGACAGTGTGCGGTTTCGATAACTCTGGACCTCCAGGAGCGGAAGTCCATTTATGCTACTCTGTAATATCGATACGGGAAGGTCGACGAATAGAATCAACTTTCTGCTCGTGATCTGACGGACAATTTGGAAACCCCTAACCCTTTCGATGCATCAATCTCTAAGCGCTTAGGTAACGAGTTATAAATGAAGATCGCCTGCCGATGATGACAGCCGCAATAAGTGATGAAATCATACGTAAATATGCTGACCTGTCTTATTTGCACACACGCTAACAAGATTCAATAGGTCAGGAGTAACCAGACTCAGTGCGACCAGTGCAAGATTGCCGGCAACATCCAATAAAGGAGACTACAGCGCAACTTGAGATTTATGGCTCGCCTAAACCCTACCCTAGCTGTGCTCTGACATCATAATCAGCAAACTAGTGACAGACTCATTAATCGAAACATCATACGTATGGTTTTCGGCAAGCGCAGCCTCACTGCGCGCTCCCGCAAGTCTGGTCATCACTGCACGCTCGCTACCCACGATGCAGTGACGTCCGCCATTGTAGCCCAATTTAACGTGATTGGAAACATACATCCGAAGATGCCGAATATGTATGGAATAGGGCAACTTGAAACCGCCTAATTGCACGTCAGACCACGTAGTGGTCTATAGGTATATGCGCAAATGCACAAAGGTCATGTATATTTCACGCAGGTTTTTGGCTGGGAGTTTAACCTTGCATGGAATATATCGTTGCTAACATCCTCATCTTCCATCTGTTATGCTCAGTGCGGCTTCACCTGCTCCTGTAAATATTTTCCGTGTATCCACCATGTCAGATATAAATGTCAAGACTGTTCTGGTCACCGGCGCGAATGGGTATATTGGCAATGCCGAGCCTTTGTCGGAGCACGCTGGATAACATACGGGCTTGTTCGGAACCCCAGACTACGAGATCTCTCGCTGCTGACGAGATCATTCCCATTCTCGGATCTCCAGCCGACTTATTGTTCCTCGATAGTCTGCACACCAAGACGAATACAATCGACGTGATAGTTTCCACCACGGAACAACCGCTAGACTATGTCCCACATTACAATGACATAATCAGGCTTCTTCTCATGCTCTCAAAGACGAGCAATGATTCTGCATTCGTCCCTTGGTGCTCTTCACCTCAGGCTGCAAGGACTGCGGCATCACCGGCCTCGCCGGCTCTGAGGGTCTGTCACCGCACACAGAGATTTCGCCCTTGAATCCCCCGCCCTTTTCGTCAATCGCACAAATCATGCTATCAACGCTTTTGAGGATACAGATCTCTTTGATGCGGGCGCGCTCAGGCCAACGACCGTGTACGGTCTGAGCGGAAGTTACTATGGCCCCTTCTTCGCTATGGCGGCTAAAGCCGCTGGCCCTTGCCGCAGACTCGAGAAGCATATTGCATGGAACACATGTTGATGACAGCGCCGAAGTCTATGTTGCTCTTGTCGATCATTGATAGGGATGTGGTGAAGGGTAAATGCTACAACGTTTCCGGCCATCAATACGAGACGCTCGATGAGATAGCAAATGCCGTGGTCAAAGAATACAACGTCCCGGGCGGAGTAGAGTATTGTCCCACACAGGAGGACGACGCAGGGTTTGATGCGGTAAAATTGTTGCTTGGTTTTACGCAATGGGTTGGATCCGAGAAGTAAAGGCATGATGTTGGATGATAGGATAAGAGGCCGTTATTTTCCAAATCGAGCTGCCTATGAGGCTGCTGTTTCGCAAGGGCATAGTGGTGTACAGAGGATCAGAGAGTATATTCGCATGGCACGAGTTCGGTTAAAGAATTTGTTAGAGCGCAACCCAACTTCACAGTTGAAAGACTTAGTTATTGGTTTTAGAATAATATATTCGAGTCCAAA
>PPJX02000269.1:0-11259 GCA_003705915.2 Lipomyces lipofer | reverse complement strand
TTGTGTTGGCATGTCGGAACACAGCCAAAACCCTAATTCCGACACCGGTGTCATGGCCATGAAACAGCGATTAGGCTTACAGGTTTTGAATGCAATGAGATATAAAGTTTCCACTGATATGACTATCATGACCGTCACAAATAAGAAGGCGTTGTTGTCCATTGGCTTTTTCTCGAGTTGCTGGCTCAAAAACACGCTTCAACCACCTCTAAACCACGAAGGTTGCTTGTCCACCCCTTTGTATTTGCTGAAAAGAACCACTTGTTTATGACTTCTTGCGGTATCCAACTCTGTAAGACGTTCTGACCTTTACATATGCCAAGTGGTGCAAGTATGGTTTGATCTGCACAAATACACTCAATCATTGAGACCCACTCTTGATGACCAGGATGTGCTTGATGCTTTGTACGGAGTGTTGAATCAAGTATTATTCGAGTTGACTCCATTGAAAATCCAGACTCATCCATGTTGTATATGTTCTCCTGCTTGATTCCTTGTGATATAACAATCTTATGATACGCGTCAAACCACGTCAAGTACTTGTTTTGTTGCCCCGTCCATTCGTACGGTCTCAATTCGGCGTCCTATAACAACTTTGAGATGTGGATGACGTTGGATAAATCGTGGGACCCAGTCTTGACCAAGTGGGAGATGTAATTGAGGTTCGAGATTGTTGAATGACGCGTCGTCTAAGTCGCGAGACTGATCTGTGCGAACTTCTTCTGCTATTTCTCTCAACAACTGATGTCCAGGAGAGTATCCTCTAATAGTCAATTGTTTGATCCACAAGAAGAACGCTTTCCTGTGCTGGCGATAATATCTGCTGGGTTTGACGTGCTTGGGCGCGTGTTAGTTTGCTTAACCCTATATTGAAAAATTTCAGCAAGTTACACCTGTTGTTGATCCTGCAATAAATGGTTTTTGCACAAGTTGTTTGTCTGCTCTGCTTCTGCTGGGCTCGAGGGCTGTGGTTGCGCTACACATGCCATAGTGACAGGCACGTTTGTAACATGACCGTGAAGGCGGGTGAAGACAAAATGCCATGCATGCTTGCCTGCCGCAAAAAAATGCAGTTACCCTGAAAACATCACGAAATATCGGCCATGTCCAAATAGCAAAATAATACCAGAGCTACGTTGGTAAAAATCTGATCTTTCGAATGATATAAATATTTATTGCCATAATAGATAGTCCAGGGTTGGGGCGGTGCCCTAGGGCGGGGGCCCTAATTGCGCCAAAGTGTGAGTGTGAGTTGCCGTGCTTTTGTTTTTTTTGTGGCCGGCGGAGGGGGGGCACCTCCTAGGCAACCTCTCAGGCTTAGGGTACAATGTTTACCCTACATTTCTGCTACCTGGGAAGGCACTTTCCCAGGCTCAACTATGAGGCCCGCGCGGGAGGGCGTTACCCTGCTGTTTTGGCGGGCACCTCCCGGTTAGGGTTATTTCGGTCCAATGCAACAAGTCCCATGCAACACTTTTGGGAGGTGCCCTCTGATTTACTATGTAATAGCCGGGTAACAGACACCTCCCGGTTAGGGTAGTTTGTGTGGGCAACCTCCCGCGGCATGGCTTATGCAACACCGGTAATATTTATGTGATAAACCGTGATTTTAACGACACTCAGTGCTGCCTCGCATGGTTAATTAGAGCTGAATAGCCCGGTTTCAGCAATTCTGTAGCCCGCTGGGATGTTCCCTATTGGCAAGTCCCTAGGGGCAACGGGTTAGGGGTTCTCCCGTACCCCATACTAAATTCGGTGTTTAAGGCAGGGTAACACTTGCCCATCACCGCAGTGGGCAAACGGGTTTAAGTAGAGGGTTACAGCCCCCAATCAATCTCAGATGATCTCTGGAAATATTTAACCAGGACTCTCGCGAGGAGGACGACCCTTTTGGATATTGTCACCGGTCGTTGCGCCCTTTGAAAGACTCTCCGCCGTTATCGGTGTTACTCCTCAAGGATCTTTGACTTGGCAAGAGGTTTCAGATGGATTTCATCAGTCCGTCCATGAGAATAGGGGGATAGCGACTTGGACGCGTGGCATGTACGTGGATTTGTTGATTCCGATGAAGGTCAAGGGAAAAACTCCGACGCCATCCAGTACAAGCACAGCTTCGAGGAATCAAGCAGGTTTCAAGCAGAAGGTTTTACAGACCGTGCTCTGATACTGGAGTATAGCGTGCTAATATTCGTCTATTTAGCTAAGTTACTCGAACGCGATGGCAGTTTTTCTGTTGTGGAAGCGGTGATGGAAGAAAGTGAATTAAGTGACGATATGTCGGATTCTCCGAATGGTCCGCTAAGAATGCGATTTTTTTCTGTGTTCCCTCTGGATGAGGTACGACCAGGATGGGCTCTATCATTTGTGTGCATTTGTTTTACACAACATCTTGATGTGCAGATGCCAAAGAAGGAACGGAAAAGCAATGTAGAGGAAGCTACAAGAACAGGAGATGTGCACTTGATATTTGACCTTAAAGCCCTAAAAGCTCCTTCAACCACATGCAAGACGACTTTGCTTGAAAGTCGGTTGGTGAGATCTGCAATAACTTCGAGATCTAGCCTTTTGGGGTATTTGTTGAACAGATAAAAGAAGAAAGTAGCCAGCCATATCGAGTCCACCACCAAGTAAACGCCAGGTCCCGATCGAAAATTCATCATCATACATGAAGTATATTGATCCAACTCCATAAAACCGTACTCCCAAGCCATATCAAACCGGAAAAGACGTCGTTACTCAGTGCGCTCGGCCCTAGAAAATTTCAGAATTAGCTTTGAAGAGACAAGTACTTGACTGTGATTTCACCTCGCCTTCCCCAGCCATGAATCTCAGCCTCGATGTGAGCTCCATCTCAAACCTCTCTTTGCCGTATGGTTCAGCGCGCAGTGTTTCCATCATATCTGTCCCAGCAGGGAAATCTGTCTCAAAGACAGGCTCCCCTGCGCCTCGCATATTGGCAAGTACGCACTGTCGAAAGTGCCACCGCAGCACCTCATCTGATACACGATCGGGATTGTTCGGCTTGCGACAGATGGGGTCAAGGATTCTTCCGTCTATTCCCCAGTGGTTAGGCATGAACGTGATGACCTTGTGGCCGTCCTTTGTCGTGTTAGTATCGATGGGACAAGTTCGGGTTCCAAGATACTTACATCCGGGTTGATGGAGAATAAATACTGGTCAAAGCGTGTATGCATATTTTCTGACATGAGCAATCCATTTTGAAGGGAGTTAATTTTGGAACTTCCTAGGACACCGTCCATGTTCGTAATCCAGCGCCCAGAGTTGAATTGGATCCACAGGTTCTCATGCTCCAGTGGAAAAACATGTGCGGCTTGAAATCCAGCCCAGACGCCCCACAGGGCCCCATCATTGACCTCCCCAGATATGACACATTTCCCGTCTCTCGCGCGGACCCCATCACGGAATGCATCTTCTCGACCCGAGACAGCGTGACTGATCAATCGGGAAAACCACGCTTCATCACTCACTCGAATAGTTCCTAGACGAATAAGCTGAGGGACCACTGCTGATACCACGCTGGGAAAAACGTACCTTTGCTGTAGATATCATAATCCCCAGGCACAACCGGGTTGCTTGATGGCCTAATAGTCCGACCAGACGCTCTGAATCTGGCAGTCCAATGATCTTTCACAACGAGTAGCACATTGCCCAGAATCCAGACCAGAGTTGCTTCGGTCAGAGAGCCCTTCTGGTAAAAGCCCCCCAAGGTTGCTCCGGTGGAAGCGTCGTAAAAGTGGACGTTGCGCCATGCGACACGGTTTATTGGCATCGTAAGCGTTGTGCTGCGCTGTCGACAAGAGAGTGGAAGCAATCCAGCGTGGAGAAGACGAAGATTGGCGTCTGCTGCGCAGATCTTGATATCACGCGCCACTATTTCTTCCAAACTGTGAAGATTTTTGCCTAACCCTGGTGACACAAGACCCCGTGTTTTACACATTGCAGTACCTCATCGTACATCGTGTAACAAACAGCACGTAAAAACATTTTCGCTATACCGAAAGCAGACTGGTAGCAAACTCTGAAAGCACCAACAGCGAAATCTGCAATTAACATATATGGCCTGCAATGAATAGTGACTCGACTTGGCCTCACTTGGAGTTATATATGATGTTTGGGTAGATTCTTAAGAAAAAAAATTTCTAGGGGTTCATGGCAAGACTGGATGCTAAGAGTTTGAATACATTTGTTTCTGAAAGTGCTCTCTTCCTTCACATTTGGTCCTAGATGAATCGCGACAACAAATTTTAGGTAGGCATGTCAACTCTGGCGCCAATTTCTTACCAGTTAAGATCTATGTTGCCTAATCTGAAGATCTACTTGGGCACAACGGTTATATGTATATGGCTCTGTTGTGCGATGATCGCAGGGATGCGAGACAGGAAGGTGTCGATATTGTCGACGAATACTTTGGCTGAATCCATGAGGAATAACTAGATAGCTAACCAAGAACTGATATGATGATGCACCACCGATTATAATGGCGGGCCTCTTTATTCAGTTTATACAACATCTAGTTCCGCTATGTCCTATCTTTCGTCCTATCTTATCTCCTATATCCTATCATGTCTCCTATCATATTTCCGATATCCTATCATATCTACTTCATATCTAGCAGAAAAATCTATATGCAACAATCGAAAGGATAAATTGTTAGACTACTGATTTGACAAGTCCGCAGGCGTTTGGACGGCTGGATTGAAGGAAGACTATCACAGTCAAAAACACATGTACTTTAAGTTAAAGCACGTAGATTAGTGTGCATGTAACATAAAACTAATGGCTGTCATGAACAGTGTCATCACAGGGCAAGGCTGGACGGGGCTGGGCGTACCACAAGGCAAGGCAAGGTAACCTTCAGGTAAGGTAAGGCTGAAGTTTGATATCAGCGGGGATGGACGAGTACGGGGTAGTATAATTGTCAATGAATGTTGCCGAGGCGTACCAAACATTTTTACCGCAGCTGGCTTTTTGTCCAGGTAGTCCTGGGGCACAGCAATTGGTCATAGAATTGTCGTTGTCAGACATGCTGGACATGACGGGAGTTCAGTTAACCAATTTAGTTACGGTTGCGTAGCTACACCACAGCCGCAGTCACGAAGCTCCAGGATCTTCCAGAATACTCCGCCTCCCGACGGCGCTTTGTCATGTCCTCTATTTGTCATGTTCTACATTGTTCTTGTTCTATATCGTTCTATATTTGTCATAACCCTAACCCTAACCCTAAACTACGCATCCCCATTAGGCGGTCTGCAAACTACTGTTGAGCGTGCTGAAATGTATACTGCGCGCCTGCTGCGTAAACCGTGCGCAAGATGTTCCCAGCAGCCACCGCTGAACCACGCGCTCCATCTCTGATGCTCATATCACGCAACGCCCATGACACCTGTCAGGGACTCCCTTTAGCTTATTTCACACCGCAACGATTACACAAGTCAAGCGTTCAGGTACTGGAATACAAATTATAGTAGTAATTCAGTCATGTACACAACGATCCACAGGGCAAGCGCTTAGTATAATACGAGGCACCAGTTCTAACCCTAACCTGCTCACGCCAAGCATCAGACGCTTCGTTGATCATATCAAACACCCACTATAACACACCAGGAATCATACGAAGTGTAATGACTAAGAAGTTGCTTGCGACGCAAATTATTGGCCCAGGTATAGACGAGTACCGCCGCTGTTTTGTCGCACTGTGGCCGTCATTGAACTTGATTTGCGAGCACGTGACTAGCACTTCAACCTCGCGTCCGGTCCCGTGCTCCGCTTTGGCATACAACAAATTCGATATAGAATCCCCGCATTTTATCAAAACAGCTAATAACTTAGCAGCGACACCTCGGAAGTGCAACCGAATCGTCTAAATTCTCTCTATCTGTTTGACACTGCCTTTGCTACTTAATTGCATAGTTACAGAATGGATCAGTCCGGCAGCCTGCCGCAGCATCAACCATAAATACATCGGGCTAATGTTCTGTGGTCTGTAATCTACTGATATGCGTGCTGAATATACTGTGCCTGACGCAGAGTACTATGCCGAGCTGAGCCGCACGCCGACTTCAGATGTTGCCAGCAGCCACCGATGCTTAACCATTAATCTCGCATATGTCGCTCAAGTGGCTTAACTCGTTTCGATCGCGCGCTGCAGATCGACCTCCCATTGCAGCCCGTTTCGGGCAACTCCTTAGTCTCCCGTCATCGCGAACTCGTCCTGCCCAACCACTACGCCAAAGCAAATGTAGCATCACGACGTTTTGACCCCTCAGAGACAGTCACAAATTCGTTTGGCGGTGGACTGCTGAGGGTAGCGGTGAGGTACTGGCGGAGGCGGAGGTGGAGGTGAGGGCATGGGGCAGGGGCCGTTGGGCGGGCCGCGACAGAGGCCCGAGATATGGAAGGGGCCCAGAGGACCAGAGGACCAGAGACGGAGAGGATCGGAGGACCAGAGGACCAGGACCAGGACCAGAGGACCAGTCCATATGGCAGAGGACTTTGGGCCGGCAGGGACAGAGGACCAGAGGACCAGGCCATATGGAAGAGGAGGACCACGTCAAAGAGGCCCAGAGGACCAGAGGACCAGAGTCGGAGCGGACCGGAGGACAAAGAGGACCAGAGAAAGAGGTCCATCTGAGACACTCCATATGGCAAATCGACAAGCCACCTTGCCATATGCTCAGCCACTCGCTAACAAATTTCTTCCTTAACTATGGTAAGCCACAGGACCAAGTTGCATATGGCCCTTATAATAAGGTAGGGCAACCATTAAAGATATAGGAACATAACATTGCTGTAAGTAAAAACTTTTGAGATCACCATCCAATATGATCTGATAAAGTTGATAATAAACACACTGGAAAAATATGCCATATAAGCAGCCAATCATTGCCAGCTACCTTCAGGCAAGCCAAAATATCCAACCTTGGGAATTGTCTTCAATGTGGCAATTCCTGCGCCGTCGATGCCTGCTCTCGACACGGTATTTCCCCACCAAACTAGCTTCTTCGGATGATACTGTAAAGCCAAGAAGATCAAAATTCCACCGAATGCCACTCCAGCGGTCAAAGCACACGATAAGATATAGTTATACTTGGCCCACCAAGCTAAATACCTGCGGCGCACGTAATACATGAAAAATGCCGACACATAAAACCCTGGTGTATAGTACGCAAGATTATACTGCGCTCCCCAACGTTGGAAGCCACCCAAAAACAGAACAGGGTGGAAGTAGCGAAACTGATTCGGGAAGTATTTCCTTATAGCAAAGCAAGGAAACGCGAGAATCCCGCCAATCAGGAAAGCATACTTCATCATAGGATACAAAAAGTCTAATGTCCTATGTGGACCAACGACACCCATCAGTAAGGTGTCTGCATACAGCTCGTGAGCAAAAGGACAGGTGAACCTAGCAGATTGAGTCATGCTGCAGAAGTCAGCCAATCCTTGCACCAAATACTGCATAGCAGCAGAAGTCACAAATATCTGAACAATGGAGGCAATAACTTGAGCACGGAAGACCGCGCGTGGCGGAATCTTAGCGTAGTGTGCCAGCTTCTGGTCACCCACAAAAGTTTCTCCTTGTTGATCCAAAGAGTAGCCAAAGATTCGGGTAAAAATTGGAGCAATGCCGTTTCCAGGAACCATATAACCACCAAGAATAGTACTGAGGTTGTTCATTGACATAAAGAATCCGGTGGACGAATAAAGGACCATGAACGGTATGATCAGCCCAACTGCGACCAAGGTGGCTACGACTATAACCCACACTGGAGTAGTAGTTGGATAATAATTTATCGCAAGACAACCGACAATCACAGAGATCGCAAGGATTATAAGAAACCACCAATCAGGGACTTCTTTGTACTCACGCATCATGACCGAAATGGGATCCTTGTAGCTCTCGTAGTTGGACACTTTCCGATCCTTCAGACTCCTGTAAAATCCAACTATAGCTTCCTTAACAGTTCTCCACTCGGTCAAAAACACGTAAGCAAAGCCAAAAGTATAAACCGCGTAAGAAGCGCTCTGATACATCAGCTGACCAGCTGAAATATAAGGTGGTGAGTAGGCCCGGTAGAGTTCCTCGTTAAATTTGCCATGAACAAGAACTTTGGATATATTATATGCCTTTCCAAATCTATCGTAGACGTTGCTAGTATTAGGTGGCATAAAAGCCGAATATTTGTAGTTGGTGTAATACATCAACACAAGGGTAATAGCTGCCACTATCGTGCCGAGATAGCGATTAGCAACGGTATAAAATGGAACTACCAACGGCGCTGACCCGTCAATGACAGACCAGTCAAAAGTTGAAATGGGATTAACCCCCAACCCGATGTAAGACCCCGTGATGAATGCTAAGTGCTTGTTCTGCGGAGCAATCCAAGTCATCCAGTTGAAAGAGCTCAACGCTGTAAATACGTAGTCCGGAATAAAAAAATAGACGAGAGTACCCCACATTACAATCCAGAAAAGTTTGTACTTGCTAATTGTCCAGTTGTTGATCTTCTTTTTGGTGTCCGGCAATAGCAATGTTCGGTTAAGCTGCAGTGTCGGAAGAATTGTCGGCCAGACAGCTGTACTAAGCATTAGCGCACACATCAACACATCTCGACTAAAACTACCTTTGCTTGGATAAACCGCCCATCTTCTGAGAACACCAGCCAATCCGAGGGCGAAAAATTGGCAACAGAAACCCATCAAAACTATAAAACCGTAGTTGATCCAAGTCTGACCGTAGAACATTGAGAGCATTATTGTAGGACTGTAATAATTAAAATTTGCAGCCTGCGCGCCGACATTGGCTATAATTGTTGCCAGCATCTGTTCTTTGAAATTCCATGGTCCTGGATTAAGGTCAAAACTCAATGGACCTAACGGTACTCTCCAGGCAGGAAGAAAACGAGCCAATAGTTCTCCGCATGGATATACCAGAATCTGAATGACCTTTGCTGACAAAGATATTGACGGTTGACGAAAATTCATGATCTGATTGACGAAAGAACCTACGGCAACCCAGGCGAGGCCAATTAAATACGCCCGAAATGTCTCCACGGGAAGCGTAGGATCATCAACAGGACTGCAGACTGAGCGGACTTCAGGATATGGGGAGTGATACTTCATCAAGCATGCTTCAAGACGCACATCCAAGTCATACATAATCTCACCGAGACCGTAGTACTCAACACCATTCAATATAGCCTCGATTCTACGCAATGTCTTTACCGGAAAATTTATATCGTCGCCATGATAATTCATGGCGTCCCTAAGGACTTCGAGCGCTTCAACCGCGTCCATTGTCGCCATCTTCTCGATGATAAAATCCGCATCCTCGGCAAGGATGTCAGCCATATCATCCGAACCCCTGATACGTTCCATAATGGCCTCGCGCTCATGAACTTGGACGGTCGACGTAATAGCTGTCCTTTTCTCGGCGCTGCTGGCGTCATTTGACAACGAGTCTCGAATAGAGACTGTCCCCAGACCGGTGGAGCTAACATTTTTCTCCAAGTAGTCGGCCATCTATGGAAAATTAGCACCGTCTGTTACTTAACAAGATTACCCTGTGCAGGAACCAAGCCTACCGTGTTGTTTGCTTCAGTATACTGCAGAGCACACTGTATATCCACAATATATTGTCCTTGGTGGCAATATTCGTCGCATGAAAATCTACAAGTCGCTGTCGCAAGTTATATGCTTCACAGCAAGCGCAGCGGCAGGCAAAGTGCCTCCTAGTCGTTATCTCGACCTAAGCTAGCATGTCTCATGAACGATTGTCTGTACGGATTGAGCCGTCTCGACGAAGGGTGTTTGCGCGTAAATAGCCTATGTCAAAGGCCCAGTCCGCTCATTGAAAGGTCATTCTTTAGTATGGCATTAGCGTCTTCGTCAATGAGCTAGGCAATTCCTCTCCCCTATTACTGTCAAACTGTCAGGCAAAGATCGGTAATTGAAAGTTTTAACATGATATTAATCGCCGTATCACTAGACAAAGAATCGCAAAGCTGATAAGAGAGCGAGCCGTGGAGATACCGCCACTGCATTGTAGACATGATAAGCGCTTAAGTCCGCACGCAGACAGTATTCAGCAAAGCCAAGATCAATATATGCAGGCACAAAGAAGCCGCGACCTAGTAATAACTAGCGGGATATGTCTCTAATTACCGGAATAGCCGTCGGATCTAGAGATCGATATTGAAACAAAAATACGGACCTCTAACCAGCTGCTTGCCAGATTTGTGATAACGAGATGCCGCTATACAGTATCTTGTCCGCAATAGATTTGTCGTGGAGGCTACGGGATCTGTTAGAGTTCGATAAGGGCGAAGCTTTTTCCAAGCCTGCGCGGCTGCACCGGCTGCACTACTGAAACAAAAAAAGTTTGGCCCAAGCGTAGGTCTGGGCTCTGAGCCTAAGTTCAACTCACCGCACAAGCACTAATATATATTTTAAATCTTACAAAGGGTCTTGGCAGGTTTATACTGACGCGACAGGACCTTAGAGTGATGACAAGAACCGTATGGGCGATATGCCATGTGAAATGTGGTCCTTGATAAGCATTCACCGTATAACATGAGTGAGAATAATTTGTTTTGACCGGTCATTATTGCGCCGCAAGATCAGGATCCTGCGGCACATTGATAACAAGACCTGTTTTGAAGTAACTCGTTAACAGGTGTGGACTATCACGAACTCTAGAATACCTTATCTACAGCATATCTTAATTTCTAATTTCACCTCTTCGGACAAAATCATCCTCCTGAGCCGTAATCAAGTCTGGCCGGAACTACTGCCTTAAACCCGTTTGTCGGTGGCTAGTGGGCAAGTGCCGTCCTTGATTGACGCACATTAGCGTGACGCCTAAGGCATCTGCGGTCTTGGGCAAACCACTCAGAGTCGTACCTAACGAATTTTCTATTGGTTGTGTGACTAGGGATACCTTGCTTTTTGTAGAAATGATACATAGTACCAAAGTCTCTTTCTTTCATGATTACCGATTTACTAGTCGACATCACTAAAATTTGGCGGGGCTCCTCCAAAATCTTTCACGTCTCAAAGTTTTAACTATACGTACTGAGAGGGATATTGAGGAGGCTGGTGTCGAGGAAAAAGACTTTGAGGAGGCTGGTGCTAGCAAATATAAACTTTGAGGAGGCTGAGCTGAGGTGAACCCTTTCCCTCCTCAATAAAAGTGAGGATAACCCTTTCCCTCCTCCTCAAAATTCGTGGTGTGCAACCGTG
>PPJX02000268.1:0-11306 GCA_003705915.2 Lipomyces lipofer | reverse complement strand
GACAGGCATAATTATTTAACTGTAATAGACTGCCGATTTGCCGATATCGTGACGTTTCTGCCAATATAATATCGGCAAACCAGAGGCTCGACGATAAATATCGTCAAACGGCAATCGTCAGACATTAGGAATGCCGATATCGTATCGTCAATATCGGCAATATCGGCAAAACGGCAACAGCCCTAATTTACAATGCTTCCAAAAGTATCTCAACTTTAACACTCCCACTCATTGTACAATATCAATCCACGTTCACGTTCACGTTCACTCCCACTCATTTTTGGTGTGGGGGTAAGAAAGATGCTCTGAGAAATTGGAAATACATCTGCGATCGCTTGTTTGACAGAATAGGATTCTCGAACGAAGAAAGAGAATGGGTCTGGGAGAAGACGTGTATAAGGGCATATAATTTGTAGATATTAAGTAGTCTTCAAAGGTATTTAATTTATTAAGTAGTTCTCCTAGTTGATTTCAACGATATAATTGAGAGCACGCGTTCGCATACCGCGGTAGGCTAGAGGGCAAAATCTTTGATGTCACGCTTACGTTAGGGATTAAAATATGTTGTCATAGTATCGCCGCTTTATTAACCATAGAGTCGGGCGGCCAAGAATTCAGAAGACTATCTTGCTCAGCGTTGCAAGTTCAACTATTTACAATCCTGTCCTATTCGATGTACCAATGGCTTAATGGTTTAGGGTTAGAATTTACATCTCTTTTAGTTGACAAGCCATAAATGTTCGGATAACTGGCATCATCCGAGAACGCTTCAGAAATCGGCGAATGGAGTGCCGATGTTAATTACTTATCGCGAAAAACAATGAGCGCCAACTCATTGAAAATAAGAATCTGGCGATCGTCAGGGACTTCAGTTTCACGCTGTTGTTGCTGCAACATTCTTAGCTGGATCAGGCTACAGTTTCTCGAAGAAAGTATCTGGATAACTTATTCATTTCAAAAGGCGCAAGTTATAATCTGTCTATTTATGATAACCCTATTCACTTCAGATTCAGCAGCACTTGACTTCGGATTGTGCTGTGGGGCCGACTTGAACTCGACTTGACTTAGGGTTCCAAGTGAAGTGGACTTAGTGTACCCACCTAAACGGAGGCAAAAATGAGTGTCACTCCCACAACATCGACTCTACATATTTTTCTTGCCATCAACGGTTAGCCCCTAACCCTGACAACATACTCAAAATCGCCATGGACCCGGGCAGCGTCCGAAGCCGTCATGGGCAGTTTGCGCCAAGCTTTTGAGGTGGATCGTCCTGTTCATGACATGTCGTATGAAAATTCATAAGCCCCACCAGGCTAACGACGAGGACGCGGCCCGATACGCCTGGAGGATCAGGGGTTTTGGTGGCTCTCATACGCCACGCCGCCGAGATCAGCCCCGAACTGATGGGTCTTCATGCCCTTGTGTACGGTAGACCTCTGACCAGCTGGGCATGAGCATCCGCAAGTTGAAGGACCCCAGTTACGACGACGGCTTGCAGCACCTGTTAACTCTTCGAGGAGACGAGTACACAGGTCGCGGGAATTCTTACGTCTCCGCGAGTCACCAACAAAAGTGTTTCACGGGGCAAATCGCAACGGGAAACCAAAGACTGCATCGGGTTGGGGTTTCCCAAAGCCACGGGATCTCTAAAGTATCGCTTACTCCGCAAAGATCCGGTGGATCACAGGTGGACGACCGGAATCGGGCGGAATGCCCGAGATGTGGTGGGTGATCATCTTTACGATGACTGCACCGAGACGCGCCGTGGTGCCTGCGGATCCAGAAGAGCTGAGGAGGCTGTATGTCGCCGCTTGAAGAGAAATCGTGAACGCAAGTAACTACCCCTAAGTTAGTGACAAAAGACTATTTGTGCTAACACCACGCCGCCCAAGACGTGTTATCGCATGGGATTAAAGGGGAGGAGGTTTCCGACGAGCAAGACTCGGTCGAGCGAAGTTTTGTCTCTTCGAACTCCTGTACAAGTCGCGATGTTCTGTTTGCGAAAGCCTTTTATAACAAATTATTTATTACAACTTCTTGTTTTGCAACCAACAGGCAAGAATCATGATACAGCGGACGTTTGCACCGTATTGTGTAAAATTACTTACCAGGAATGCAAAACGAATGCATGGGTTGGACAGACAAGGCATGCCGAAGTCCAAGTTGTTTTGGACAGCGGATGCTCGACTTATGTCATTAGTCACGACCTATGTAGAAAATTGGGGATCCCTGTCCAAAATGCTCCGGCAACGGATTTGTTTCTTTGCATTCGATGCACCGCTCATAGCCGAGATGGCTGAAGTCGAATTACGACTAGGACCGCTTTACCTGCGCAACATGATTTAAGTTATAGACGCAGATGGATGCTACAAGCTACATCGCCCATCTCCGAGTCGGAGAAGTCGCGAACTTCGTCGTCTGATTTATAGGAACTCATAGACAAATTCTACAGCGATTAAAATACTTTGTATAGTTTTAAGAATTATTTTCATAAGCTTATGTGAATAATTCGTCTGTGAACTACTTGGGTCTTAACACAGAACCGAACACCCTGCAACTGTGAACACCCTTCCGAACCTGTATCCAGACCAGTTAACACATGCGGAACGCCATTACATGATAGTCATTGCAGGATTGCGCAGGTCAATTTATTCGGTGCTAATGCAACCCAATTAGCTTTCTAAACATATGGCAATCTCAAAGTTCAGAATAAACGACATAAGTCTGCAGCTTTCCAACAAGAAACAGACGAGATCGAGCACACCCATCTAGACGACAAGATCGTAGCCAATATCGCTTCTCTTTACAATATTCAAAATTCCTGAAATCTCCGCCGAATGTAATCGTCATGATCTGCTCTTTCCGCGGGCCTGCACCTTTTACCCCGGCAGCAGCTGCGGCCCGTACACACAATCAGTCTCGGTATGGTGTTTGCGGCCTACCAAACTTACGATAGGCAAGATCTGGTTCGTTCCCCTGTTGAAAACAAAACGCTCTTAGCGCTTGGTATCTCGACTGGACCAGAAAATGACTTAACACAGCTTACCGGAATGCGTACGTGCACTCAGCCATCATGACGGCCCATACGCACCGAAGCCCCTACATGCAGTCCTCGATCCCAACATGCCTAGCTTGAGGAGGTTAGGCTGCCGAAGAAGAATACCTGCACCAAGGACCATATCAGAATGTCCCTGAACTTTCGTTCTTCTCAGTCGCCTTCATCGTCATCTTCACCCTCGCCGACAACCTCAGGTGCTTCATTGCCATCGTCATTAATCCCACGTGCGTCGTCTCATTGGGCAGAATTGTTTGTGATTCCTTGCATCCTTGTTGTTTGGCTCTGAAGTTTTACAATGAAAACTAGTGCATCCGAATCTTTGAATTTAAGCTACGATGCATGACCAATTTACTGAAAAGAGCGAGCGCTGAGGCACGATTTCACTAACACAAAGTTCTTCTCATTCTCTCAGTGCCGGACAATAGCTGTCGGCATATGTCTGCTCCGTCCGTGCCGGCTCTGGCATTGGTCCTCTCTGCGGAGACGATTAGCGTTTGTTTGGATGTCGCTGCCGTTCCATCGGTTTAAATAGACTGGCTTTCAACCATTCTTCAAATGATAACACATATTAGGAAGATGACATGATTCACAGTAACAGGTAGAAATCGTACCTTGGATGATCGACGATCTGCATGATCGTTGACAGTGAGATGCAAGCCGTGACAGAACCTCATGGTGGCATTAGACTTGGATAACCTAGCGTCATCGATTCTCAAGCAACTGGACCCGTAAATACACCATTTAGAAACAGCAACGCGAAGATTCAGTCTCCCCGACACAAAAAACCATCCAACCTTAAGAACAGTTCCGCCTCCATCCTTTTCGCTGGTTGAGGTCCGTCGAGTATCTCTCCCACCATATCAGTTCCAGGCGGGAAGTCAATTTCGAAACCTGGTTCACCAGCTCCTCTCATATTCGTTAAAACAGCTTGACGGAAATGCCATCGAAGGAGCTCATCTCGCACGCTTCTCTCATCGTCCGGAGCTCGACAAATGGGATCAAGAATCCTCCCATCCACTCCGAAAACGTCGGGAACGAAACTAATTATTTTGTAATTGTCATCCGGATTGATGGAGAAACAAAAATTATCAAAATCTTCATGGATATTTGACTGCATAAGCAATCCGTTCCGGCAAGAGTTTATCCACGAGTCATGCTCTCTCTCTCCATTCGTCATACGCGATGATAACCCTGAACCGACGAATAATTGTTCGTGGGACAGCGGAAACACATGGGCAGCGTGGAACCCGACCCAAATGTCCATGTCCGCCCTGGCGTTCATGGTGCCAGTTATTACGCACTTTCGGTCCCTCTCGCGCACTTGGTTCAAGAACTCCATTGTCCTTCGTGACTCTGCGCCTGAGTATACACGCGTTATGCAAGGCTCATCTGTAACCGATATTGTCTCTGTCTCAACCTCAGCAGCTTGCAAATACTGTGTGATTCAAAAGGAAATATCACCTCCTGGAGAGTTGGACCTTATATCATAGTGGCCCGGCTTAAGGGGCTCGTCGGAAGGCGTCAGGATTATATCTGTACCTCGCAACGATACGCTATACGGATCAGACGCATCAATGAGAATTTCAAGCATGAAGAGAAACGTCTTTTCTGTGACAGACGGATTCAAAATTAGCCCACCGAGAGCATCCTCCGGATAGAGAGCGCTGTAAAACTGAACAGTACGACCACGAGATCGGTTGTCAGCCATGATGCTCTTCTCCCAAGATGAACTGATAGCGATAGGATAGATATCTAACAGATATTACTATTTAGATATGCAGGCCACGTGTAAAAATGCAGAGAGGTTTGAAATAAAAGTCATCACATGTCATCACAAGGCCAGGAAACCTTAAGTTTGTAGTGGCTGAATCGGAATTGATGTCCTTGCTCTCAAATAGCAGGAGCGGCGGGCACGTGAAACTATGTTGCGCTGGATCCATCTCGAGCTCCTGGACATGATGGGGTGCAATGTCAATAATGGGAGTATTTACAAGAATAACAAGTGTAATTCATGGGAATGGAATACCTGAAAGTGACGGGGACTGCACGAAAGTAGGGAGTTTCACCGTAACATTTGAAAGCGACGTCTTTTTACCGAACTTTATTTGTACCCTAACCTAAGTTCAATTGTGGTTCCTTCCGGCTTTATCTCAGCAGATCGCAAAAACATGGCTACTCTACTGCTTAGAACACTTCGTTGTACACAATTAAATCGTCTTCAAAAGATTTATCCCCAAACACAGTTCATTGCAATGATGCAATCCGTCGGCAAGTACCAAAAACCTTTCCGTTCAGGATACCGGTGCCAACCTGCTATGATTCAGCGGCAAAAGACTTCTTTAGATTCATCTAGAATGTATGTGGGGCATCATCGCGTTCTAGTATGGATCCTGACTTAGAGGCGTTCAGCCATAATCCAGGAGATGGTAGCTTCGCGGCATTGACTTATCAGACAGCCGCAAAAACCAATTATCTTGTTAAAAGTCCTCTCGTACTAAGTCCAATTACTATTGCGATAACATGCGGTTGGCCCTAAACCCTTCAAAATTTGAGTGTTTCGTAGCACCAGAGCCGGTTTTCGGTTGCCCCAAAGTCCCATTTGGTCTTGAATCCCTCCAATCTGCTTATTTATCTCCTGATGCAATGCGCATAACGTTTCACAATATCTTTCTTTTGGAGATGTGGCTTGAACTCTTCCTCATCAAGAAGGATGTGCACAATTTCCTCGAAAGAATCTGGAATTTTCGGAAATAATCGTGAGAAGTTTGCAGGTCACGTGGTATTTCTTGGCTTTCCATCGGATTGGGGCTTGTCAGGACATAAAACATCGGCGTCGTCGTCCATACCAATCTCCTCCGGAGCGTGCAACACAGCATCCATATCATGCGGGCGTTTAGTAACTTACTTTGCCGTCTGATTGTTCGCCTGTCTCTTTCACTCCAGGCTTAGTGCCCAGGAGGTGATCTGCATTTGAACCAATGTAAGCTCCCCTGCTTTACCCGGCCGCGAGTTTCCAAGCGTGCAGTCTACGCGTCCAATTGAAGGTTAGGGTATACTAAGCCTTCTCGGCTCAAATAGTTCAAAAATGGAGGTTCAAAGTTGGTTCAGATGGTTTCAATCAATCTTACTGAATCTGCGGGTTTAGTAGAACAGGTTAGGGTAAATTTTTGTACCAAGATTCGTGAACCGTTTCGTTGAAGCCACCTCCAAATGATTCTGAGTGCATCGAGTAATCCCGATTGATTTTGGGACATAACGGGCAAGGGGTTTTATAGTAGTTCAGACCTAACTCCTCTTTACGACATGCAAGAATCATGCACTAACACAATCGATTTTAAAACGTCTGAAACCTGAAAATATATTATATGGATACAGGTTTTCGAAATGGATAACTCGACGATCCAAGGATAGCTTCTTTCAGTCTACAACGTCCACTGCCACCCGTCCAAGCTGCTGAACAGCTAACCTCCGTCTCTTCGCGCTTTGCGGCCCTCAAAATATCTCTCCAACCGTCCGTTCTAGGCGCCAAGCTCAAATAAAAATTTAGTTCTCACGCTCCCCTCATGTTCGTTAAAACTGCTTGACGGAAATGCCATCGAAGGAGCTCATCTCGCACGCCTCTCTCCTCGTCCGGAGCTCGACAAATAGGATCAATCCCATGCACGTTTGCTTTTGTGTGCAATCTGCAGCTTCATATGAATCATTCCTTGTGTCTTTTCATTCACGCTGACCCAGAACACCATCCGATGCTGGCGCATGCATTGGCAGTCAGTGTCATTGATCAGTCAGAGTAGTCACTGGCGATTCTCCAGTCTTTCCTCGCTTTCCTATCTATCCTATTGGAAGTTGACTGGCTTCGGAAACTTGATCACATTCCAAGTAATGATAGCGATCGTGAATGAGAAATCCAGTAGCCGACAATAATTGACATCTGGGAAGTGCTATGTTGTATTTATTCATACGCCGCTTGTTCATTGCACGGTGACGGGCACTGTATGCTAAAACCAGCGGACGTCATGCTAAACTTTATTCACCGCCTTGTACGACGGCAATCGCATCATATTACTATAAGCAGCCAGGCAGGGTTTCTACGCCGCCGCTCTACAAGATACCTTCGACTGCCAGAGATAACATGGATTCACCATTTGCCAGATTCCAGGAATTCTACAGGCAACCCCGCACCAGTCGGCCAGATCGGATACTATTATTGACCGATTGTACGCAGGAATTATACCAGACTATCATCTCTGAAATCAAGGAAACGTCTGTGAGATTTTGCAGTCTTTACTGGTAGCAGCTAACCTCGAACTAGGTATCCACTTATCGAAGTGGTATACTCCGCATCCCAGCAAACGAATTAGATGCGAAATTGGTGAAGAAGTTCGTAGACACGTGGCCGACCAATTGGGAGGCTGGCTGAATTCTCATATTGGCTACGATTCCGGCGTATTGTTTATTTATATGAGCATGCTGGATCCTTTCATCGTAAGGTCATGCGTGGTTCCACCTAGCGACCTGATGTATTTGCGTTATCCTGAAGCTGGTGTGCCTCGCACCACGGTTCATGTTGGTCGCGTGTATTTCGAGTCTGGGTACTTAAGCAACTACGAGCAATTGATGACAAAGCTCAAGTTACATGCTAGCAACGACGAGTATAACCTACCAGTTACTGTATTTTTGATTCTCGTGGATGAATCACCAAAGTTCGAAATTCCAGAAATAGATTTCGTCGAAGAGTTGAACCACGGTGCGCAAATGCAACGCTTTGACGACACACTTCTAAGCTATCGCTCTCGCTACGGTCCTAGATGCATCGTACAAAATATCGAACACGATGCGCAACTGTGGTTTGGAGAACTGACATCTTGCATGATTCATGTATACAGATATGATCATGAACTCAAGGCGCTAGCTCTGCTTCGGTGTATTGTGCGTAATCTCGGTTTCTCATCATATGCTTGGCATGTTGTTTAATTTGTTCATGACTTACAACTCATAGGACTGTCTGGAATGGCTTAAAACTTCTGATACGGCAGTTGAAGTGGATGTGGATCTTCATCTAAATGATGCTATGATCCCGGAGCATATACCAAGTTCGTTTTGCAACTCTTGGATTCCACTTATCATTGAAACAGCGTGGAATCGCTTTGCAAGGGTGCGTACGCTTGAATGCGAAGGATAATTAACCAGGTCGGACGGTTGATAATTGGATGCAACCCAGCGCCATTCATGTTAGTTACATGCAGGCAACGAGACTAAGGTGACGGATACTTAACATTTAGGATGTCCACAGCCGCAAAGTGCTCCCTTGGCTAAGTCTCTTTTGGAGGGTTATTTCTTGTCATTGGTTAGCCCTTTGAATCCTAACAGTTGATTGCTTTATTCTCAAGGCGTGAGGACTGTGCCTCAAGCTAGCGGATGCCGAAATCAATGCCACGACAGCCCCTTATGTCTTAGCCCCTGGCTAGGCTGCTGAACCAAATATGGAAAAGCCGTGTTTATCGCGACGAAATGCTCGCACTTTATTTTGTTCACGAGTATGCTCGGGCTGGGATGCGTTCCACCATGCTATTTCAGCTAGAAGGTTGAATAAACTCACACGCTCAGCCCTTCGTCCATTGTTGCAACTTCTTGTTTTCGAAGGTGACAATGAACTATGCAACTATGCATGCATGGCATCACGACATATTCTAGGTCACTCACTTTTGGTAAGCTGGGATCGTTGGCCTTTCATCATGTGTTGTGCATGGCTTCCCACATCTGACACCATCACATTAACGGGTGCGTGCCTGTGCGTGCCTGCATGCCCAAGCAAAGAATTGCGTCTACCCGCTGCGTTGTATCAATTATAATTGTATTCCAAAAGTGACCTATATAAGTACGGGGAGATTAGCTCCCTTTAAATATATCTTGCTCTGCTCCACATTTTGGGCGGTCAGTTTTCCCGCATGAAGCATGTCCCAGTCCCAACAAATCCTACAAATATACCCTATATCCGTATCCGCAACAGCCCTGCGAGGATGCGTCTGAAGGTTCGCGGGATGACGATGTCTAGACGATTGGTCGTTTTGGACGCTCTAGTAGTTTTCGGCCGCATACTAGTTCTAGGCTGGAGAGGCGGTTGATTAGCACAATGAGTGAAGGTAACAAGGAGAGCAATCTACTGATAACCTTAGAGAGCTAAGTGCTCAAATGGCTTTCTCGTCGAAAATAGTCGAGGGCGAGGAACACGGACGGCATATGTTAGATAGTGCAATAGCGGAAAGCAGCGTAAACGCAAATGAAGCTCGGGCGAGCTAGCTAACTTGAAACCAAGATGTATCTGGGAAGTGGCTTCTCTGGAGATAGTGGAGAATCAGGTCTCTCATAGCCGGGAGGCTCTATATGTACCTTAAACAACTGACTAAATAAATAAATATTGATTGTTTATTGATAATTTCTACTTCTACCGACTTGGCTTAATCATGCTCAAGAAGGAAAGTTCGTCAGCGTAGAAACGTAGTGTCTCCATTGGATATCATTTTATTGCGTATATTTTACTTAGGTGGACTTAAACGTGATATACTCCTCCTGCGATCACTCACATGTTGATGTTCTTCGGCCACCCCACTACCAGGATGTCCACGTCGTCCTCGATTTCCTTCTTACTGGGCATGTCGCCGTTCCGCATGAGAACCGCGCTCTTGGCCATGATAGGGTCCATGCCAATGGTCGCGACCGCCACGACTGTCTGTCCCTTGCAGTAGTACGCCGCGAACTTGGCATTCTCGGGGTCACCCTTCAGTACGAGTGAGTCCCAGCCGCCGGCGGTGCTGCCGCAATAGCGCAGCTGCGCGCCCACCGCGGACCAGAAGATCGGAATGAACGACTTCGGCTTCAGTGGCTGTGACGAGACGAGCGAGTGCACGATCGTGCGCGCAACGCTGCGGCCGGCGTTCTGCGCGACGTCCCAGTGCTCGATGCGCGTGTAGGTGCCCTTCTCGGGGTCTGAGCCCGGGCCGTGATACGGGTACGTGGCGATGTCGCCGATGGCAAAGACGTCACCGCCCAGCCCGGACACGACGAAGGACTCGTCCGTCTTGATAGAGCCGTCCTTTTCGAGACTGATAACCGGGTTATCCCTCAAGAAGTCGGTCGCGGGTCTCACACCCACGCCGAGAATGACAAGGTCGGCTGGTAGGACAGTGCCATCTTTGAGATGGACTGCGCCGACCTTGCATGGGTCTGACGTGGACGGGGTCGCCTTGTCCAGGCATGCCGACATCTTGAACTTGACCCCGGATTTTTCCAGATTCTTCTGGAAGAACTTACCGACTTCTTCGCCCATGACACGTTCCAATGGCGTCTTCGTCGTGTCGATGATGGTTACATCATTCTCCTTGCACATGGCATTACCGACTTCCAAACCAATGAAGGAGCTGCCGACGATGACGACCTTCTTGTTCTTCCCTCCCAATGCTGCCATGATGGCTCGCGCGTCGGTGACGAAGCGGAGGAGGAAGATGTTGCCAAGTTCCTGAAAGCCGGGCAGCGGAATCTGACGTGGAATACCACCCGTCGCTAGGACAAGCTTCGTGTAGGGATATGACTTTCCGGACTTTGCGGAGACGGTCTTCATGCCGAAATCGACGGACGTCACCTCGTCCGAGACCATGTCGATGGAGGCTGCGTTGTACCATTCTTTCGGCCGCAACTCGATCTTCTTCGCATCTTGGATGAGCGCCTTAGACAGTTTGGTCCGGTCGAGCGGCAGGTTTGGTTCAAAGGAAATGACAGTGATGGCACCCTTGAAGGCCAGTTCACGCAAGGTCTGCACGACACCAAATGTACCGCTTCCACTGATGGCAGAATAATATGTCAGCAACCGATCCACGCTGGGCTCAAAAGGTGAGTGACTTACCCTCCGATGACGACCACCTTCTCCGGCCCCGCGACGGTGCACTTGACATTTGGATCTCTCTGTCCGCGCTTGATTGCTGCCGGCTCAGCCCTGATGTACACGGCTCCATCTTTCTCATAGACTTCGAACTTGTTCAGCGCGCTCGGCGCAGGGGCGTCCTCGACGTCTCCCGTACTGGTATTGAAACACGCTGCCACAACGTCAGTCTTCAGCTCTCACGTCACCAATGCAGAGTCAAATCTGCAAACGAAAAGTCCCTACCTCCATGCCACGCGCATGTTATCCGCCCGTCGGGCGAGACGACTCCCAACTTCAGCGGCGCACCATAATGCGTACACCTAGAATTGA
>PPJX02000267.1:0-11387 GCA_003705915.2 Lipomyces lipofer | reverse complement strand
AAGCAGCTCGTTAAGCTCCTCGTCATCGAGATCTTCATCATCATCTTCTCGCTTCTGTTTCTTCGCCTCTTCAGCTTCCAAGAGCGTACGCAAGAATGCCTCTTGCTCTTCAGCAGTAGACTTATTATCGAATTTTCCGGCCTGAATGACCTTGCCATCGATGTCCAACTTTTGGTGGGCACGTTCAAGAATCATCTCTTCAACTGAGTCTTCCGTGATAAGTCTGAAGATGCGGACTTCCTTCGTCTGACCGATACGATGTGCACGATCCTGTGCTTGTAAATCCTGATGAGGATTCCAATCAGTGTCGTAAATGATAACAGTATCGGCAGTTTGCAAATTCAGACCAAGTCCTCCTGCACGCGTGGAAAGGAGAAAAGCAAAGTACGGTGAATTAGGTGCATTGAATTCCTTGAGTAGCTCAGATCGATCTTCGGACTTCGTACCACCGTCGAGCCGCAAGTAATGCATGCCCTTCAATCTGAGGAAGTCCTCCATGATATCCATGATCTGTGTCATCTGGAAGAACATAAGAACTCGATGCCCTGTCGCCTGGAACTTCGGAAGCATGCGGTCTAACAGCTCGAATTTTCCTGCAGTACGCCAGAGATCATCGTTGGTGAGTTTGCCAGGATTGATTAAATTCTCAATTTCTTCGAAGACGAACGGATGGTTGCAAATCTTTCGGAGTTGCATGATCTGATTATTGAGACCTTTAATGCCAGACTTCGGTCCGCCGGTCGTGCTGGACCCAACAAAAAGGACGTTGTGTTTTAGCATCTGCTCGTAAAGTTTAAGCTGTAGGGCCGACATCTTGCATTTGATGACCTTCTCGACCTTATCCGGCAGATCCTTCTCAACATCCTTTTTCAGACGTCGCAACAAGAAGGGACGCAATACTTTGTGCAGACGACGAATAATCAGCAGAGTCTCCTCTTCAGACAGCTCCATCTTGTCTTGTGCACCGGTGTTGGCAAACGGGGTGTTGAACCACTCGTCGAAGGACTTGACTGAATTGAAAATCTTTGGTAGGACGAAATTGAGCAGGGCCCACAATTCGGGAAGATTGTTCTATAAGTGATAAGTAACTAGATTCAACTCGCATGCCAAGAATTTTCAACATACCTGCAAGGGGGTACCCGTAAGAATAAGTCTGTATTTCGAATGGTAATAGTGCGTCAACGTGCTGCTGAGCTTGGACTGCGAATTTTTCATACGATGGCCCTCATCGATAATCATGTGAATCCACTTGATTCTACTCAAAATCGGACGATCCTTGATAATGTATTCGTACGTTGTAAGCAAAACTTGGAAGTCACCTGACCGAATAGCTGCCTGCTGTGCCTTACGCGCCAAAGGAGGTCCCTTGTAGACTACCTTCTTCACGGTCGGGGCCCACTTGTCGAACTCGAGATTCCAATTAGTTAGGGTACTGAGCGGCACAATAACGAGATATGGCCCGTATTGCTGCTTTTCTTCGATCAGATAAGTAATGAGCGAGATAGTCTGAATGGTCTTGCCGAGACCCATCTCGTCCGCAAGAATGCCGTTCAGATTGTTATTGTAAAGCGACACCATCCACTGTAGACCCTTGATCTGATACTCCTTGAGTGTGCCACCGACAAGAATGTTGGGCTGTTTCGTCACAACTTCATGGACACGATGGGCGACGGAATAATAGTCGAGCTGTTCTGCATCTTCCTCATCGAGTTCCTCTTCCTCGGCGGATATAATCCGACCGTCCGATATCTTACTCTCTCGCTGTTGGTCCTTGACGGCCTGTGCGAGCGAGTCCAAGAACGTGTTGGTCTGTCTAAGCAAGTGCGTGATACGTGTATCCTTGGTCTGGTCAAGCAATTTCATGTACGCCTCTTCGTCGTTTGACTTCAATGCCTGCAGACGCTGCTTTGCAGTACGCTCAGCACGACGCTGCTCCTCTCGTTCGGTATGAGCGTGATACGCGAGAACTGCCTTTCCAAGCCGCTGGTGTTTGCTTCGCTTCAAGCGACCATAGTTGAGCATCTCTGTACCGTGTGAGCACACGCCGACAAGGTAATCCAAGTTGCGCTGGCGTTCGCGCTTCTCACGCTCCGCACGCTGCTGGCGCTCGAGCTGCTCTGTAAGTCGTGCTTCGCGGAGAGACTGTTTCTTGAGACGACGGAAGTTTGAGCGGCTTGCAGTCATCGCGAGAGTGTTGAAGTGCGCGATAGACTTAAGGACTTGGCTGCGCATCTCGCGCTGCTTAGCCAACATGCGAAGGCCCTTTAGCTCAATCAGCGCTTTCACCTTCAGCTTCTCTTCAGGCGCAAATGACTCTAGCGACTCAGGCTTCTCGACCACCTTGACACCGTCGTCCGTACCAATGACACTGTCGTCCGTACCATTGACACTTTCTTCCTTAGTAGGTGGCATGCTATCTCGAGTGAGCTCGGAAGACAGATTCTTGGCATCAAAGGACGACAGATTTGCGGGCAAGTTCTCTAGCTCAGTGATACGAGAGGCAACACGATTTTTAATAGCCGTCTCACGAGCTTCCTTCAAGGCGATTATGTCAACTCCGCTAGGCATGATCGACGGGATGAGAAGCCGGTTTTGCCGAGATACGAAGTCCATATATTGAATAGGTTGCTCGACCTGCAGATACGGCGAAACTACTTCATACTGTGGACCGAGAGGGGGCTGTGCAGCTGGTGCCGCGGCCTGCGAAGTCGGTACCTGTTGGGACGGTGGTACATGCTGGTGAGTAGGGATAGCAGTTGACGGCGTCGGCGTCACAGTCTTGAGAGAAGGTGACGCAGAAGGAGGCACAATAGGCGATCCAGCCGACATTGGCCGCTGAAAATTAGAGATGTTCTGGCTTTGATTAACGGGCGATCCCTGAGGTGGTGGTGAAAACGATGGCTGCAGTTGGTGTTGAAGATAAGCAGCCAGCTGGTGCTGTTTTAACGGCGCGAACAGCTGCTGTTGCAAAGCTGGTGGAATAATCATATTCTTTGATATTAGCTTAAATGCTGTGATTTGGGAACGCAGCATCTGCAATTGATCGGTCGTGAACGGGCTGTTCGGTACAGGAACAGGTGCATTAACGGGTGCACTCGGGGACGCGTTAGGAGCAGACACAGTCGATCCACCACGGCTCTTCGGTGCAGCTTGTGTTTGTGCGCTGGGAGAGATTGCTGGCAAGAGTTAGTTCATTATGATCAAAGAAGTGGAATTCACAAACAAAAGTATTTACCAATTCCATTGTTCATCTGCTGCAAAGGCTGTTGGGTGTTCTGTGCTTGTTGTCGTAGCTGCATCTGCTGCAGCAGTTGTAACTGCGCTTGTTGAGCAGCAAACTGTTGCGCTTGATGATTCTGTTGCGGCTGCTGCTGTTGCTGCTGTTGCTGTTGCTGTTGCTGTTGCTGTTGCTGCTGTTGTTGCTGTTGCTGCTGTTGCTGCTGTTGCTGCTGTTGCTGCTGTTGCTGCTGTTGCTGCTGTTGCTGCTGTTGCTGCTGTTGTTGCTGTTGCTGTTGTTGCTGTTGTTGTTGCTGTTGTTGCTGTTGTTGCTGTTGTTGCTGTTGTTGCTGTTGAAGCCTCTGCATCTTGTAGATTTCCTGTTGCTTCGAGATAAGACGCAGAATCCTCGAAATGTTTGCGAACTCGGCATTCGTAGCCTCATCGGCACCTTGAGCCTTCAACGCCTGCCATCGCTGTGATAAATGTGAGTAAGTGGCAAACGCACAAATATCTGCATTTCCATCAGAAAGACACGTACCATCAGCAGTTGCTGGACGCCCTCGCGAGAATTGGGGATCTGCGCATTGTTCATCTGATTCAGATTTCCCTGCTGGGGTTGGAAGCCATTCATGCCAGGGATGGGTGCCTGTGGGGGAGCGCCAGGTGGGACGGCCTGCGGGGGTGCGCTCATTGGGACGAAGGCCACGCGAAGCGGTGGGAGGGTGGTAAACAAATAAAATTGGAAGGGAAAGAAGAAAATAAAATAGATGAGACGTGGATTCACGGAATTATCACCCTTGTCGCTGCTGCTTTTGGTCGTGCGTGGTGCTGGAGGCGCAGATGGAGCAACGCGGCGATGCGCCTCCAGTCACCAAACCGCGACAAATGTGAAGTGCGCGTTTACT
The DNA here is from genome assembly GCA_003705915.2 of Lipomyces lipofer. Classification (NCBI taxonomy): domain Eukaryota; kingdom Fungi; phylum Ascomycota; class Lipomycetes; order Lipomycetales; family Lipomycetaceae; genus Lipomyces; species Lipomyces lipofer. Next base: position 7,263 of record PPJX02000267.1, on the reverse strand, counting down.
TGCGCCGTATCCGCCACTGCATACTGTGTTGCTGAAAAGCATGTATCGATTTTGCTCTCCAAACCCCTAATCCACATTTCTAAGGTTAGGGTCGTAAATTTCGTTGATGACGGGATTGTTTAGCGATAACAGGTCCTCGAGACCAGCAACGATTTAGGCAGTATTTATGGTAGACAGATTGCTCCTTTTCTTTTACAATTTTTCACACCTACTGTCCGAGGCCCGGCCGCTGCTGATTCTTCTGTTATAACTCAGCAGCCGCGACAGGCGCCGGGCATATTTCTCCGTCTCGAGTCGCGAGAATCGCTGAATTCAGAATTAACGCGACCAATTATAAATAAGGTGCTACCTACGACCAACAACTATGTCTTCATGGACGGCTCCTAACGATGACAATAACGGCTTCAACGCCGGCAACAGCTCCGAGCCGGACAGGCCCCCTTCACCGGCGTCGACGAATTCCGCTGCATCTCTCCGTCGAGGTAGATCCCAGTGGCGGCCTCGACGCGACTCGGAGGCGACGGAAGCCAGTTACTACGGCGAGATGGCTCAAGACCGGGTATTCGACGGTCCAATTCCTGATGCAGTACCCTCATCAATTTCGTCATTTGCACATCGGCCACGCTCGCGCTCGCGCTCAGTTTCAACGACACGCAGCTTCCGGTTTTTCGATGCTGCGCAGGTCGAGCGAGCGCACGAGATCGATCAGCAACTTCATAGATACTATGATGACGCTGAATACGGCGACGACGTATTTGCAGATCACGCTAGTGTGAATTCCGATGATGAGATACATAGCTTGCATACTGTGCATGCAGGCGGGAATTTCGGACGAAGATATTCTGTGATCGGCGATGTCGAGCACGTCAAAGTGCACAATAGACATGACTCTACTGATAGGCCGCTCCTAGACCACCTGGACTCAAACGGGGGCCTGATTTCCAGCGATAGTGAGCTTCCAACCATGCCGGATATCACTCAACAAACGGTTTACCTACCCGAGGAGGATCTTATTCTCGCGCTGGCGGGATATGTCACCAGCAGGATACGCGTGTGCATCTTTGCTCTGTTGTGCTTCTGTACAGGTGGTCTAGCGTACTTGTTAATAAGATGGATACCGAAATGGAGGATATACATGTTGGGAACGAGGGCCTCGCTGTCACAATGCGATTGGGTCGTCTTGGAGGTTTGCTTCCGCCGACTTTTCTATTCCGTATGAACATACTGACCTGTTTGTAGAACCAATGGGGTGAGCTTTCAATGCACAAAATTACAAAGCGCTCATATAGATACCCGCTATCGAGTGTCTTCACGTTGCGTAAAGGACACCATGTGGAGGATGGTCAGCCAGAGATTATGGATTACGATCCTACGATTCCTGTCCTTCAATACTTCGACTATCGATACATGCGTCTGATTCTTCATCCACTCGAGGGCAAGTTTGAGCTCAACAACGACTGGCGCGATCCCGCGTGGACAAGTTTGCAGAGTATGAAAAATGGTCTTGAGAACGCGACGATCGAGGAGCGTGGGCTGGTCTTCGGCGAGAATAGCATCGACATTGAAGATAAAACGATCGGCCAGTTGTTGATTGATGAGGTCTTACATCCATTCTATATCTTTCAGCTATTTTCGATGATTCTGTGGTCACTTGACGAGTACTATTACTATGCGACGTGCATATTGATCATTTCTGCTATCAGTATCGTCAATACGCTGATAGAGACGAAGAGTGTGAGTATTTTCGATTTAAATACTTTTGACATTGACGTCTAATTTTGGACAGAACATGCGCCGTCTACGAGATATATCTAAATTTGTATGCAACGTTCGCGTCCTGCGTGATGGATTTTGTAGGCTCATCTTGTTTCCTTCTGTCTTCACGGTGACTGACATGATTATCAGGGGTGACCATTCCTTCCACGAGTCTTGTTCCTGGCGACGTCTACGAAATATCCGACCCGTCCCTCACCTTCTTCCCTTGCGACTCGTTACAGCTCACGGGTGACTGCATTGTGAACGAGAGTATGCTGACCGGCGAGTCGATTCCAGTTTCCAAATATTCCGCTACACAGGAATCACTCTATCTTCTCCAAGACACGAACCTCGCCTCCATTCTCCCCGAGCTGGCAAAGAGCTTTCTCTTCTGCGGCACAAAGATTGTGCGAGTTCGCAAGCCTCAGGATGGTAACGACGGCGTCAATCCTTCATCGACCATGCCCAATGCCGAGGAGGATGTCGTTGCACTGGCGCTTACGGTTCGCACAGGTTTCAACACTACGAAGGGTGCTCTGATCCGGTCGATGCTGTTCCCCAAGCCGTCAGGATTCAAATTCTATAGAGACTCATTCCGGTACATCGCTGTCATGTCGCTGATGGCTGCGTTTGGATTCGTATTCTACACGATCACGTTTATAAAGCTGGGACTGCCCAAAAGCTTGATTGCCTTCCGCGCGCTGGATTTGATTACCATTGTCGTTCCTCCTGCGTTACCTGCCACACTGACAATCGGAACGAACATTGCGCTCTCACGGCTCAAGGCGAAAAATATCTTTTGCATCAGTCCGAACCGTGTGAACGTGGGAGGAAAGCTTGATATTGTATGCTTCGACAAAACGGGAACGCTAACGGAAGACGGTCTCGACGTACTAGGCGTGCACGTCGTGAATCCCAAGCTCGCGCGCTTCAGCGATCTTCTGCCCACTGCAGCCGCCGTGATGCCGCCCTCCGCCGCAGCTCCAGAGTCAAGCGACTTGGCGGTCAGACTTTCCTTTCTCTACGCGATGGCGACGTGCCACTCACTTCGCGTTATCGACGAGGATCTTCTTGGCGACCCGCTTGACTATAAGATGTTCACATTCACACGCTGGTCATTCGAAGAAGAAGGCCAACTTTACCTCCCCAAAGACGCGAGTGAGCCGCCCTCGGATTCGGGAGGTAGCAGTAGCGAGTCCAACAAGCTCGCTCCTGCAGTCGCGCACCCGCCTTCATCCCTAGCGAGGGCCATCGTCGCCAGCGATGGTGATCCGGATGCAGACCTGGAGGACGCCGACCTTGGGATCCTGCGCTCGTTCGAGTTCGTCTCGTCGATGCGCCGGATGAGCGTGATTATCAGGCGGTACAAAGATCCCAATATGCAGGTCTTCGTGAAAGGCGCCCCGGAAGTGATGCCACAGATCTGCAAGCCGGAATCCTTCCCTGACGATTACGAAAGCGTGCTGCAGCACTACACCCACAAGGGCTACCGCGTGATCGGACTCGCGTGCAAGACGCTGACGCGGTACTCGTGGTTCAAGGTGCAGAGGCTCAAGCGCGAGGAGGTCGAGTCAGATTTGGAGTTTCTGGGCTTTGTCGTGTTTGAGAATAAGCTGAAGTCGTCAACGGGCACGATTATTCGGGAGCTTGCGGACGCGCATATTAGAACGGTAATGTGTACGGGTGATAACGTGCTTACGGCGATTAGTGTTGGGAGGGAATGCGGGATAGTGTACGAGGATGCGCCCGTGTTTGTACCGCATTTTGAAGAGAGTATGCTTGCTGAAAGCCTGCCGTTATATGACGTAGGATGCTGACAGCCAATTTAGATACGATTCTGCGTTGGGAATGCGTGGATGATCCTTCGGTGATCCTGGATACAACAATGTTGCTTGTATGTATTGTCTGAGTTTCACTTGTAGGATTCGCATACTTACATCCCATACAGCCTCTTACGTTGGAGGAATCGCAGGTTCAGTATTCACCTAATGCGCTCAGAAACTACACGCTTGCCATCACCGGTGAAGTCTTCCGCTGGATCATGAATTGCGCAAGTCAAGACATCATAGACAGAGTATGTATTCCCTCTCAGCCGAAGTTGTTAACAGCTGTCACTAACCGAAAGCATCAGATGCTCATCAAAGCCAGCATCTACGCGCGCATGTCTCCCGATGAAAAGCACGAACTCGTTGAAAAACTCCAGGCCTTAGACTATAGCGTCGGCTTTTGTGGCGATGGCGCGAACGACTGTGGTGCACTCAAGGCCGCAGACGTCGGCATCTCTCTCTCTGAGGCAGAGGCCTCCGTCGCTGCGCCGTTCACGTCCCGCGTTTTCGAGATCTCGTGCGTGCCAGACGTGATCCGCGAGGGTAGGGCGTCGCTCGTGACTAGCTTTTCGTGTTTCAAGTACATGTCGCTGTATTCCGCGATTCAGTTCTCGACGGTGGGCATCCTGTACAAGACTGGTACCAACTTGGGAGATTTCCAATTCCTGCTGATTGATATGTTTCTGATCTTGCCAATCGCTGTGTTCAGTACGTCGCTGGTGTTCTTTTTAGTTTGGATTTTTCCATATGCTGACAACTACATAGTGGCCTGGGCGGGTCCATACCCCATCCTCTGTTCGAAACGACCGACAGCGAATTTGGTATCCCAGAAGATTCTTGTCAAATTGATCGGTCAGATTTTCATAAGCGTGATCTTCCAGATGACGATCTGGATCCTCGTACAGCGACAGCTGTGGTACACTCCGCCTATACCGGGTTCAGACGATCGTCACGTCCAGAGTTCTGACAACACGAGTTTATTCCTCGCATCGTGTTTCCAGTATATCTTCATCGCGATCGTACTGAGCGTCGGCCCACCGTATCGGCAATCTATGACCAAGAACGGTATGTAACCCTACCCGACTTCTACATGTCAGTGCTAACGCCATATGCAGTCCCATTCATGGCCACTATATTCATTACCACTCTTCTCATAGTGTACATTCTCTTTATACCGCCGCGCTGGCTATTCAACCTTCTCGTATTGACGCGCATGTCCTTCTCCTTCAAGCTCGTCATCCTCCTGACCGCAATGGCGAACTTTGCTGCTGCGTGGCTCGGCGAGAAGTATGTGTTTGTTGCGTTGTCTGAGTTTGTCACGCGGACGAGGCGTATGGTGCAGGGTGGACGGAAGAAGATCCGGAAAAAGTTTAAGGTGTTGATGGAGGAGCATGAAAGGGAGTTTGAGTTACTGTAGAGAGGGTGTAATTACGGGAGCATGAATGCTTGTTAACTTTTTTTTGTGCCTTTTTAGTTCACTTCATGAAGTTGGTAATCTGGAATACTGAGGGATTATAAAAGGAGTATCTATATCGCTAGAGGCCTTGTTACAGGATTTTAGATGTATGTAGATAATTTGCAAGGCGAGAAGGAGTGTGGGGATAATACTATTGTCTTGTCTCTATATCGTTAGATGTCTCGTTTTTTTGATGGTTATATGGATTTGTCAATAAGATTTTGTTGAAAGAGGGCAAAAGAGAGATAATTTACTATGGTCGATAGCATACCGTCACCCAACTGGCCACGGTGACAATCATTTGCTGTCTTTTAAAGATAAATCGTCTAGATGTTTGCACTGATATCATACACCAAAAAGAAACGCCCGTTTCGAAAATAGAAATGAAAACCTTCCTCTCGCGACTCGTCCGACTCATGTCCGCGCCTACGCGCTTGCGACAACGCCTTAATGATCCTCCTTCTTATGCACCGAGTGGCCGCTGCCGTGGTGGCCTTCCCATGGGTGCCGGAAGCCCTGCACAATGAAGTTAGTGCACTGACATACAAATAGTTGAAAGATACAAATATAACGAGGTTGGATCCTCTACGAGTTTCGAAGCACTATCTGGTAATATAGGACATCACATACAAAGATAACAGGGCCATCCTAAAGACGCAGACAATTAGTATGGCACTCCCTTAATCAGACGACAACTCATTGACTGACCTCCTTCAGGCGGTACATGATCCAAAACCACATCGACGCTCCGAGAATCAGAGTGGAGTATCTGTAGAGGGGAGGCAATGGGTGAACGGGAATGGGACCGGAATACGTCTTGGGGTGGTGGTGTCCGCCGGCCATAGTGATTTGCGGTTATATTGTCGAATGTGTATATTAGCGGTTCGGAGAGCTAGGCGAAAACAGTATCAGCACATGAAGTCCCGAGCAGTTGCAATAGCGTGATCCGAAGCATTCGATATCGGTTCGACACACTTCATCTGACTCAAGAACAGAGTATCCAGCACCAATGGCATTCCTTGATAGATCTTAAGCAATAGATATAAACAGTTACCTAGAATTGTCCAAATATATTGGCGGGTAAACCGATTTCAAAACTCGCTCGAGATCCCGAAACACAAACCTCGACGTTCGCGAGATTCTAAATGGTGAACTTCGACCGATTTGCTGGCCCAAAGTGTCACTCAAAGTTGGCCGCGTACACTGTAGCACGAAAAGTAATATACAGCACTAAGTGCTACGCACACAAGCATTGGGAGGTCGGTGATTGGCTCGGCCAGCACCTCATAGGCTTAGGGTCTGATGGCGGGGGACTTCGCCACCAAAACCTCGATGTGGGTCATCGCGACGATTGCCACCAGCACGCGATCAGCAGCCCGACTGTCGCTGGCTTTCGTTGCTACCAAGTCTCAATACCAGGAACCTGCGCCTTATCGTCGAAGACACCGGAGTTCGATCGGCGGTAGAGTGGTCCATGACTCAATCAATGTCTAAAGGGATCTCGTAGATAATCGGGACGTACACAGTTGTAGCTTGGCTATCCTGTAATTACTGGCGTCGGCGAGTCCCCGAGAGACGACTGTTCCCATGGAACTTAAAGATTAGCCTTCACTGTATATTTTAGTCGCCATTATCATGTTAAGAGTGAGTGGCGTGGGCTGGGACTTCGGGTTAAGTGATTGCTCCCAACGGCTATCTCTACCCTTCAGCCGGCCCCTGGATCACTGAGATGCCACTATAAGTCGAAGTGGCCTCTAAACTTATCATTGGAGCAACAAGTATGGTGGAAAAAATGACAATGCTCTCATCAATGAGCTGCCCGGAATATTTAGGGCTGGACACGATACGATATCGCCGGGTTTTGCCCATATCGTATATCGTATCGCCGGCCAGAAAAGTCTGGCGATATTATCGCCTATTTTATCGCCCACTTGGCGATATCGTATCGTATTTTAGGCGATACAGCGATACGATATCGCCAACTGGGCGATATAGCGCAAGGATAAAGTACGGGGATTAATTAAACTCTATTGAAATACTGCCTCAGTCTGCCCGTCAGAGCGTCCCGCCAGTAGTTGAATAATCCTAGACCATTATCCATATCCTAATGCCTGACAGACGCCTCAGCAGTCAATAGAAGGGTCAAGGATTTAATAGTTTTCCTCCCCGTCCCCGTCATGAACTTGACTATTACTGTCTCAATGATGGTAGTGACGAGGAAGAGCC
>PPJX02000266.1:0-11397 GCA_003705915.2 Lipomyces lipofer | reverse complement strand
GGAAGCCCTTAAAAAAGTCCTTATTTGTTTAATTGCCCCCCCCCCCCCCTCCCCAGGCGACGCCTATGCAGCGACCGCGATGATGCTGCTTCACGCGTTTACACGTTCGCTTGGAACATAAAGTTGTGTGATACTACCTTTCATTGACCACTCCAAGCCACGTTTCAAGGCAACGGCGAAGCACACGAAGAGTCGCGGTTCCCCGTAGCGTGCTTGCTTGTTCGTAAGCATGCGGAGGTACAAATACCGTATCAAAGAATCACAGGGCTCTTAGCAAGTTTGCGCCTGACGAGCTATTAGATAGAGCGTAGACAGCAGTTCGGGAAATGGTGAATCATACATCATGGACAGACGAATAAAATCAAATGCATTACACTCCATCTATCATACACCCCCCCAATGCTATCCAACATTACATTGGTCCCAAATTTCATCTGCTCTAGTACAGCTTCAACTCCCCCGTAATCCCATCCAATACATTCTTCGGCGCGGGCCCCAACCCCAGCACGGTCGCAGACCCCGCCTCAATCTGCGTTCGGCCGGCATCCCTAATCAAACACTGCGCGATTCCCAAACTCTCTGCCTGAGCCTGCAACAGCAGCAGCGCGTCCTCCCCCTTCGTCTGCACGGTTATCTTCGGCTGGCCAAACCGCTCCCATTGCTTGAGTATTGAGGGCGCGCGCCGCAACAGCTTTTTGTAGCACCCGAGCGCGGCGTGGCAGCATTGCGCGGCAGCCTTGCCTTTGGTCATGCCGAGATCGGTGCGCACGACGAGGATCATTTTGTACTCGGTGAAGAGGTCAGCGAGAGGCGCGGCGGATGGGGCAGGGGAAGACTCATCGTCTGTGGTATCGTAGACGCTGGACTCGTCGTCATCGGGCGAAGAAGTTCGTCGTGTAGATGGTGGTGGTGATGGCGGCGACTGGGAGTAGACTGCAAAGAGGGAAGCGCCGAGTACGAAGCCAAGAACGCCTGAGGCGAAGAGCTTCACTGATTCAGGGGAGATGGGCATGGCAAGAGACGCATACAGTAAAACAATAAAGATCAACTAAGCTGAGTGCAATTGAGGACAATAATGTGTGTAATGTCAGGTGAGCGATGCCGTTGAGAGTTGGAGATCAAACCCAAGCCTTTTTTTTTTCCAACCGGGCGCGAACGTCCCTGGATTCACGTGACTCGAGAGAAATGGATTCTGGTCAGAAATATGATATACGGAGTCGTAATTGGATATTCTGCTTAACAGAACTCTCACTAGTCTCCGGATGTTCGCTACGGGTCCTAAAGGGATACTTATTCTGTTGCGAAGAGTACCACAGCCAGAAGTCTTGTCTTTTTTGTTCAGGTCAGACGAAACTCGGGACAGACCGGGCACACGGAGAGTCAGACTGTGTGACAGGGTGTTTAGCGCGAACTACCCCGCCATCGCGTGTCAGGGTAAAAAATTGCGACCTCCGACCCGGCCCGACTTGCCTGATGCCCGTATTAAAGCTGCTGCCAGCGGCGCCGTGACATTCTCCCACAATCTCTACCTGCCTTTCACGTTTTCAAGCCCTCTCCACTCAATATTGCATCTGCCTCCGCAATGGCTTCTGCTTTGACCCGCCGATCAGTCTCCGCTATCGCCAGACGGGCTGACTCTGCACGCCGGTCACTAGGTGCTACCGTCGCACCTCGGCTTATCCTTACCACCGGATCGCGGCCCATTTCCGTCGTAAGTTGCTCTTTTTTCACATCCCCCGCTGTGCCTGACGCTTCTATTTATTGTGACCTCCCGAGCAATTACAGCGTCGCAGGGCTTCTCCAATGGTGAATCGGCTGCCATGAGTCACATTCATTCATTGGGCCCCCCGCTGTGCACGCGTGCGCGCTCCTACCTAGTCGATTACGTACTGAAATTTATTCGTTTGTATATAGTGGGCCGATGTCCCTCAAGGTCCTCCCGATGCTATTCTTGGTACGTCTTAGAGAGCGGCGCTCGAGGAGAGTTTCAAAGTTGGCAATGTGTTCCGGTAGCAGTGACCATGAGATTGGCAGATGCTACTAGCCAACATGCGGATCTGTCGTGCAGATTCGAAAATTTTCTATCGCGCTGATCTGTCATTAATATTGCGCGCACGCCTCACTCATCACTAACACCTTTCCAGGCATCACCGAAGCCTTCAAGGCGGATAATTTTGCCGAGAAGATCAATCTTGGCGTCGGTGCCTATCGCGACGACGCCGGCAAGCCGTATGTCCTACCCTCCGTCAAGGAGGCCGAGATTCGCCTGCTCCAGCAGCTCCTCGACAAGGAGTACGCCGGCATCACCGGCGTACCCGCCTTCACCGAGCTCGCCGCCAAGCTCGCCTACTCGCCGGACTCGATCGCGCTCAAAGAGAATCGCGTTGCAATCACGCAATCCATCTCTGGCACGGGCGCGCTGCGAATCGGGGGAGAGTTCCTCGCAAAGTGGTACCCCCACAGCAAGACGATCTACCTCCCGAATCAGACCTGGGCGAACCACGGCGCCGTATTCCGGGAGTCAGGCCTCGAGATCAAGCATTACCAATACTACGACAAGCGAGAAATCAAGCTCGACCTGTACGGCATGCTAGCGGATCTGGTCAAGGCCCCCCCACGGAGCATCATCCTTTTGCATGCGTGCGCGCATAACCCCACCGGCGTGGACCCTACCCCGAATGATTGGCGTGAGATCTCCCAAGCCATTAAGAAGCAGGGTCACTTTGTCTTCTTCGATATGGCGTACCAGGGGTTTGCCTCCGGTGACGCGGACAAGGACGCGTTCGCGCTGCGACATTTTGTCCAGGAGGGCCACCAGATCGCCCTCGCACAGAGTTTTGCCAAGAATATGGGACTATACGGCGAGCGCGTCGGCACTTTCTCGTTGGTGGCAGATTCGGTCGAGGAGAAGAAGCGGGTGGACTCCCAGCTCAAGATCATCGTCCGGCCGCTGTATTCCAACCCACCCATCCATGGTGCGCGCATCGCGGCCGAGATTCTCGGAGATAAAGAGTTGCACCAGAAGTGGCTTACGGAAGTGAAGAGCATGGCCGCCCGGATCATTAAGATGCGCGAGCTGCTGAAGGCGAACCTCGAGGAGCTGGGTTCGAAGATTAACTGGTCGCACATCACTTCGCAGATCGGAATGTTCTGCTACACAGGTTTGTCACCCGAGCAGGTCGACACCCTCGCAAAGGAGTATTCCGTGTACATGACGAGGGACGGCCGTATCTCTATCGCTGGAATAACGACTAAGAACGTCAAGTGAGTGGACCCAAATTGTTGAAGCGAATGTAACTGCACAGGTCAGTGTACTGACGTCATTCCAGACGCCTCGCCGAGGCCATCCACGCCGTTACGAAGGGTAGAGCTACGGTTTAGAATAGAGTCAAAGCAATGACCGCCTTGGCACTGCTCGATTGCCATTTGTTCTCATTTGTTGATTTTCGAATGAAGAAAAGCATCAAAAGGATATGGGTCACAGTGAGGGTTTTGATGGTTGTTCTTTCTAATTTTCTATACACGTAACGCATACAAACCGTCTTGCCTTCGCCTACAAAACCTCCAAGCTCAGAGTTTCAGAGCAAGCTCTTTGAACAAATATCGAAATCCAATAAGTAATGTCTATTAATCTGACGACTGCTGCTGCAAGATATTATTGCGTAGCTGCAGTCAGCATTTGTGTGTCCAAGTCGGCTGATGTCCAGACTTCCAGACTGACGAGTTGCAGTTCGACATGTCGGTCTCCGTGGGCGAAAGCTGAAGCAACACTTACATTCGCAACATATCTACATTTTCCGAGAATCGTTTGATAATGGGATTTGTAGTATGAATATAGACAGAACACCGATCTTTTACGTTGCTCGGATTTCGAAATTGTTTGACCGGTTTGGTTTGCTTCCATCGCAAAAGATATCTGCAATCCTGAGTCCTGCAGAGCGAACCGTTTCAGTCAATTCCACCAGAGAGCAGTCAAATCGCCAGTCTCCACATTTTTATGCTCAGTAGAATAGCGCGCTCCGCTAAGTAGGGTGGGTATGTGATGACAAAACGCGTACTGTAATCGTACTGGGCGCCAGCAATAGCCGTTGGCAGATGATCCCATGGAATGACATTTGGACATTGGAGCACATCTGTAAGAGTTGATTATATCATGCCAACGATGAACCACGTGCAATAGATGCATTACCTTCAGCTTTAATTCTAACCAATGTGCGCCATATCGTACAAGCTCCGTAAGTAGGAAACTGGAGACCGCTCCACCTTAAAACAGCGACACGCTATCCTTCTTCTGCTCATCCTCAATCCGCTTCAATCGCTTCTCTGTCTTCGCCTTACCCGATCCCTTGCCGTGGAACTGATGCGATAACTGTTTGAATGCTTCCTTCTGCGTCATGGATCTTCCAAACTCATCCTTATACTCGAGTTTAATATCCGGCTTGTAATCCTTAAACCGTCGCTGTGCTTCTCTCGCTTCCTGCAACTGACGAATCTGATTCTCGCGCTGCGCGGCTTCCTCTCGCTCTTTTTGCGTGAGGGTGTCGTACTTCCCACTCTTGCGATCGGCTTCACGATGAGCTCTGAGCGCGAGATCGGATCGGAGCTTGTTTTTGGCCATGTCAAGCTTCCACTGAGTAGTTTCGCGCTGAAGGCGCTGGCGCTCGATGTCAGTAACATCTGGCGTTTTCAGGAAACCACGGGAGCGGAGCATCGAAAGGGTAGCACCGAGGCCGACCGAGGAAAGGACGGGATCAGTATCGAGGCCGGTAGGAGTCTCCTCGGACTCTTCGGGCTCGCCATTTGCGGCAACGGCATCTTCATCGGGTTTGATAAGTGTCTCTTCATCATCGGAAGCCATCCTGATGTCCTCAGGCTCTGTGCTCTCTGCTTTCACGATAGGCGATCGCCGCCTCAACCGCATCGGCGCCTCCTCTTCCTCGACAGCATTCAAGGACCCTACAAACTCGCTCGTATCATCAATAACCAACCCGCCTTCCTCCGGCTTTATTCCCGACTCTACATCCACGCTCTGTTCTTTGATGGTACGTGCCAGCATCTCCGGCGTGACAAATTCAGACTTCCGCTTCTGTTGAATACTCCGTCTCTGCTTTGCCAGAAGCGCCTGTAAGTCTTCGTCGTCGTTTTCAATCACGTCTGGCTCGAAATCTGCCATCGCGACATATATTTCATCCTCGTCGCGACCTCGCTTTCGTGAATTATTTGACTTCTTCGCTTTCTTTGGTTTCTTGATCTTGACGGGCTCGGTGGGCATATAGTCAGATGACTCGGTAATAATTGGTGCGTAATCCAGCGACACTCGAGTCCCTTTGTTTTGGCCATCGAGCACTTTCTGCTTCCTTTCCTCCGCCGTACCGACTGAGAGCACCTCGCTGTCAAGTGTAAAGAACTTCTTATTGTTTTCCTCGTCGTCTTCGTCGTAGCGGGACAGGAGACCCTTTCTCGTGCCGTCGTCATCCTCATCTTCGAAACCAGCGTACCGTGCTTTGCGTTTTCGGTTTTCGATGTTTTTAGCGGTGCGGTTACGTTCTTCAAGGGCAAGAGATACGAGTTCGTCATCTACTCGTGGTTAGCTTTCCTTACACCTGACATTGATCAGTCGAATAGTGAGAGCATACCTTTATCTTCCAACACACCCGAATCCTTCAACGTCAATATCACTTCCCCCCCTTGTTCCCCTATTTCCTCTAAACTATGCCCCACCTTCAATCCTTTCAGATCCTCAGACGTATATTCCCGTTGCGGTTCCTCATCCTCATCCTCAGACGGTAAGCTGTTGACAACGGCACGCTTCGCTTTCTTCCTCGTCTTCTTCACCCATCTCAGCGCGTCCATATCATCCTCGTCTGCATCGCCGAGCCCTTTGCCTTCCAGGTATTTTATCCGCTCAATCCTCTCCTTCGCTTGCTGAATCCGTAGTCGCGTGGCTTGCAGATCAGCCCGCTGTTTCTCCTCCGCCTGCTTGGACTTCCAATTTGCCACGGCGGCAGCCTCCTGCGATTCTGAAGTGTCAATGGCGTCATTGTAGGTGGAAGTTCCAGGTACGGGAATTGGTTTTAGGCCAAGGGAAAGGCGGAGGCGGTTGGTTTCCTCGAGTGAAAGAGAGTCTTCTGTCGTGGCGGAGGGACCGGTTGCTGTCCCGTGGTTCGTAGTTGAATCGGTGGCGGGGGTGGAGGAGGGGATGGGAATGGGAATGGGAATGGGTTTCAGACCCAGCGAGAGGCGGTGCTTGTTGGTCTCTTCTATTGAGAGGGAGGATTCGTTGTCGTTCGCCATCTTATGCGTGCGAGACTGATGGTGGTGGTAGTGGTGAAGTCGGAGATTCGAGATGAGGAGTCCAAAAAAGTGACGGGACGCCGGACTGAAAATTACGGACAACGAACTGAAAATTACGTACCTTCGTCCTTGGCCATTAATTAGCATCAATCACAACCATCTCATCAACTTCCGCATTTCTCAACCGCATAATATAGTACCCCTTTCATGACCACTGCTACCTAAATTTAGCCTATGGCGCGTCCCGTCAGTCGTGCCAGTGAAGAGGGGATTCTCCCGCGCACAGTACACCCACACCCGTATCCCTCAGAGCAAGCCATGGATCTCGTATCCGCACAACCACCGAACGGCAGCACCGCACTTCACCGTGATATCAGGCTGCAGCGACAACGCCGTCCAGTATCAGGGTCGCTGGGTGGTGAATACACACTCGCGCCTGCCCCCGCGCCGGGTATGAGAGCGTCGGGATCCCGCGCGGGGTCTGGATCTAGCATTACCGGAGGTGGTAGTGGTGGTGGTGGTGGTGGTGGTGGTGGTGGTGGAGGATTCCACTATGCCAGTAGCGCGGCGAGTTATAGCAGCATTGAGTTAAACAACGGTCACAGTCATGACAGCGTGCGGAGCATGGCAGCGCATAAGTCGACGACATCACTGGTGTCGGGTGGGTCGTCGTCGAGGCGCGATTCAGGCGACAATGAGTCTGGGAGGAAGAATAACAACAGTAATACGTTTATGGGGGGGTTATTTCATCTGGGGAGGAAGCCGAAAGAGAAAACCAAGGAGGATGGAAATGTACCTTTCTCTATGCGTTTGTTGTTGCGGACAGTTTGGCTAATGGTGATCTAGGTAAGCCATACAGGAACGGTGTCACCCGTGAGGACGTCGAAGAGTACGCCGTATTCGGGAAACAATTTCAGCGATACGCATCTTATAAACAACCGGTCATCGTTCTCGATATATGAGCAGCCAAAGGAGCAGCAGGTACCTGCGCAGCGTGCGATTCGAATGCCACCGTCGCCGATAGGAAGCCATAGCGCGGGAAACTTGCTCAGCGCGGTGCCATCTTCTGGGAAGGGACAACTGGGAGGTGCTACGCCGAAAGTTGGGAGTACGCCGCCGATGCATGTACAGGCCGTTGTGCAGGATAAATTTGCGCCCAATAGGAAGATTTTAGTGCTCTGTACGGCTGATCATGTACATTTTGTGCTGGTTAATATTTCCGGATTTGCGACTGCGAATTATATCCGGAGTGTTGTAACCGAGCGACTGAGGCTTGACGGTAGAACATCACCGAGTTTCTATCACACCGAGCTGGGTGAACTCGAGAGAGGAGAGCCGTTGACGGATGAAGAGCTTGTTGACACGTGTCTTCGTGGAGATAGTAAAGGGTCGCTGAAATTCTTTATCAAATCCGTGAGCATGCATAGTCAGGTCACACCCGATATCATGTTGTATCAGAATATGCAGAATGCCCAAATGCAAGGGCAGGTTATGTCTCCCCCGCAGCGCCACAGGCGGCAGATATCCCCTAACGGGCTCATACAACCTAATCTGCGCGTCAATACCGCGTACGGCGATGGCGGCTATCTCAAGGCGAACACCAATCCCGAGTTTAAGCCTGGCCAAAGACTTAGCAGCGTGGGACTATCCACTAGTTCCTCCAAAGACGAGAGATTGGAGTCAAGGCGTCGCCGATCTTCTGAGTCGGAGCAGGCCTTCAAGGTCATTCAGCGACCTGCTCCGTTTATCGATTTCAACCAGGGTCGACACTCCCCATACGACTTCCATGCTCCGAGGGGATTCACTGCACATCGCAGTCCACCACCACCGCCACAGAAACCGGAAATAAAGGCGAGCAGGCGACAATCGAGTTTCGGACTTACTGATGCCGAATCGTTACTTGTCCCTGCAGTTGACTATGCGCTGAAATCTAGCGTGCCACCCCCACTATATTCCTCAGGCACATACTCCTCGACAGCAAGCTCAACAACGGACACGCCTTTAACATCCGGTTCAATAATGTCTCCCGGCTCATCGCTAATTTCACCGAAGACGGTACTTCCGCTTGATACTTCCACCAACGTGTTTAAAGCTGGGTCTGGGGACACCGTATTATATGAAAGGTTACCTACTCCACGTGAGCTGCGACATACGGAGTCGGACCTGTTTGCGCGTAGCATGACGCAGGGAGGCGAGAAGGAGAAATCGTTTAATGTACCGCGAAAGTCGTTGACAGAGGTCGCTGGTGCTACTGCAGCGGAGAATATCGCGTTGCAGCAACAGCAGGAACTACAGAATGAGGCTAGGGAGCGCGAGAGACTCAGGAAGGCCGAGGAAGAAGCGAAGACGCCGGAAAAATTTGCTGGACAGTCATCTGACGTTTCTTACAAGACTGTCACCAGCAAGGCATTTGAGGAGAATGAAGTATCGTTCGCTGATGCGCCTGTTTTTCCAACATTTGAGGAGGATAGTGACAGTGATGACGGTTTGTGGGCGAAGAAGCCACCAGTGGTTACTTCTCCTACGACGGATGTAACCTTCCCTGAGGAGTCAATGCCTGTGCCGCTACCTTCTCACACCGGTAGCATAAGCGGCTCAAGTACCGGATTCACTAGTCTGCGGGACAGCGGCAGGCAGAGCCGGCCTGTTTTGCATGTGCAGATTGGGGATACCGAGATCATAAACAACCCGATGTCGGCAATAACAGAACACACCGAATCTGGGAATAACGAAAGCACAAAAGACCTTCTACGCGGTGACCAGAGCGCAGCAACGAACTCGCCAGCTTCGGCAGTTGCGGAACTTCCTACCCATCAGATGTTGTCCCGGCGCCGGTATAAAGAAAGTAGCCCTGCTGGACCAAATGCGTATATCTCAGATGACGTTTGGGCTGTGCGGCCACCTGCGGAAGTCGTGTACGATAATCTCGAGAAATTTTTTCCAAATACCGATCTGGATAAACCAATTATCGACGATATTCCTCTTTATTCACTGAACTCTCCGTCTGATGTCGACCCTGCGGCTGGGACGCCTTCCTCGGCCACCCCACCGTCGCCGCTTGCTACCACTTCTGCTGGGGACGGCAAGCCTTCCGCTAAACCGGTCCAGAGTGACAATGCAGATATTACTTCAGCAGCCACATGTCTCGACCGAGGATTCTCATTCCGCACCACCTCTCACGGCGGCGTCCCAGATGAAGAAAAGCTCGATGTACAGCATAAGCCCCAGTCTGCAACGGAACCAGAAGCGAACTTGTCAGAACCAGCCGCACCTGCGAGCTATCGTCCCATCACCCGCGCTTCACGCATGAAGTCCATCAGAATCGTAGCCAAGGAAGCCAGCGAAGCGCGAAAGAACTTATCGAAGACGGTAGACTCTGCGGATGGTAACAAAGCGACAAAGCATAATGCTCTCTTGCGGCGGAGGAGCACGAAGATGTGGGGTCAAAAGGTCGTTGAAGTCACACCTGGGCAGATCAAACGGGGCCAGCTTTCTGTGTCGCGCCGTCATGGAGAGCCTCGTAAGTTTTCAAGTTGTCATTTGCTTGCGTTCTTTTCTAACGTTCGTGATAGAACAATTTAACTGGGTTAAGGGTGAGCTCATCGGCAAAGGCACTTTTGGTCGAGTTTATCTTGCCTTGAATGCCACGACTGGTGAAATGATTGCTGTCAAGCAGGTGGATGTTCCGCAAACTGCAAGTGATAACGACAGCGTCAAACAGCGTGAGGTTGTAGAGGCTTTGAATGCGGAGATAGAGACGATGAAGGACCTGGACCATCTGAATATCGTGCAGTATCTGGGATATGAAGCACTTCCCAATGTTTGCAGTCTGTTCTTGGAGTATGTCCCAGGTGGATCGATCGGAACTTGTTTGAGGAAGCATGGGCGATTTGAAAAGCCAGTCATTCATTCATTGACGAGGCAAGTCGTCGATGGCTTGGCGTATTTGCACTCAAAGGGAATCTTGCATAGGGTAGTACTTTTGCTTCCTATGGTGATCGTTAAAAATGACTAACTTGACTCCGCAGGATCTCAAATCCGACAATTTGCTCCTTGATCTCGACGGGATCTGCAAAATTTCAGATTTCGGAATTTCAAAGCGCAGCCAGAACATCTACTCGAACGATGCGGACATGTCAATGCAGGGAACCATCTTCTGGATGGCACCGGAAGTTATCCATAATGTTGTTCACAACGAAAAGCAGGGATATAGCGCGAAAGTCGATATCTGGTCACTGGGCTGCGTTGTGCTAGAGATGTTCGCCGGGCGGAGACCGTGGTCTAATGACGAAGCGATTGGTGCTATGTATAAGGTTCGTATCTTCGCGTTTGTGATTTTCAGCCTGTTTGTCGTTGACTGTTCTGTAGTTGGGAAATGCTAAGCTTGCACCTCCGATTCCTGACGACACCGTATCATATGTCTGCGACGAGGGCAAACAATTTTTAGGTAGCTGCTTCACTATCGATCCAGAAAAGCGACCCACAGCTCAAGTACTTCTCGGCTCGAAATTCTGTATCCCGAATCCTAATTTCAAGTTCTGGGAGACAAATCTCGCGAAACTAATCCAGATTAACGACAAACGGAAAGACCAGACACGTATGTTCGGCAAGTGACGTTTCACCATGAAGTTTCTGAGACAGTATGTTGAGACTTTATCTAATATCTATAATTATTTTATTCGGTGTAAGGGTATAGAATTTGAATTGGCGTTTCGATGATTTATGGCATCTTATGATGCGGCTATTGTTATTTCCATGATGTTAATGTTCTTGTATATACTTTGTATATACTTAGTATAGCGTTGGAATGCTCCAAAATGTTATTCGTTATCTTTACGGGGTCAAATATTGTGTTAACCTATTTTATAAAGATGCGAATGAAATTGGGTCGTGAGCATAACTGCTATGACGGGGAAGCAATAGTAAAAGCATGCACAAGTATAAGACAGTATCCATTTAAAGTTAAAGTGATAAATTGCTGCAACATTGACATACTAGAGACATTTTGCCACAAAGTTTCTTAATAGTTTCTCAGTCCGTGCGCATCCAAACCAGGCAACCCTAGCCCTCAAGATATTTACTTACGGCACTTTCAAATCAGAA
>PPJX02000265.1:0-11468 GCA_003705915.2 Lipomyces lipofer | reverse complement strand
TAGTGGTTGGCGAGGCTCAAAGACGCGACATCGATTTGTACGAATTTCATCTGCAATTTCTCGTAACAATCGGTGGCTAGGAGCGTATCCACTGATTGTAAGCTCTTTGATCCACTTAAGAACCGACCTTTCTTGTGTTGGAGAAAGGAGCTGTTGTGTATGTCGAGCTTGTGGACGCGTCGGTACTCCTTTGACGCGTCGTATAACCGTATCCTTACTAAGCCCTAAGACTTTTGCAGCTTCGTATGCAGACTTATATTTACCAGACTGGACTCCTGATACTGCCTTAGCTACTTGAATATCATATTCTTGAGCTTTTTGGCTTTTCTGGCGAACCATGGTTGAGTAGTAATGATTTTTATAGGGTAGGACCCACGCGATTAGACGCAGTACGCCATTAGACGCAGTACGCCATGACTTACGTTAACCTTGTCTCTCATTTAGAGACGTAGAAGTGATAATTCGAAAGGCGCGGATGAGTCATGCATGGAAATTTGGCGATAGTGAAAAAGGTTGCTAGGCGTTTCATTAAAATTCTCTGTGTCGTATTAGTATAGATAATTTGTGTGCCAGGAGTCAGGTTTTGCTACCACAGGGAATGACTAACCCTGATGATATATTAAACGGTTGACGAATGAATGCAATATGGTACAGTTAGCGATGAGAAGTGTATAAAGAAACCTAGTATTTCGTAGGGTTAGGAATTTCTGGGCAGCCCCAAAGAAGAAAACGAGGCAATAGTATACCTGATGAACAAGTTCAGTTTTATTGGCAATGCTCACAACAGTATAGAGTAGCGCTATTACTTAGATTGCGATTAATGCGATATAGAAACTGCGCAATTTGAAGTTTCATGTTAAGGCTTATAATCCACCAGATAAATCAATCTTTGAATAGACCTCGGTTGCGGATGCTGAATCTGCTCTGGGAAAGGGCCAAATTGTGGTCGGTTTCCGCTTCCCACAGCAGTCCACAGAATGAAAGTGTCAATGTCGACGGGTTGTGGACCAGCGTAGCGCAACCAATTGCGAAGCCAGATATTTTGTGCAGAATTACATCATGTGCAATAAAAATTTCGCCATGACGGATGGCTAGGGTGAAATCACAATTAAGACCCAATTTGCGGAACCTTTAACTGCAGTGAATGAAACCTACTTTAACCGATCGGGCCAAGCCGTCCGAGAAGATCTTACTCCAGTCCCAAACAGGAATAGCGGGTAAGGTCCCAATAGTCTTACCCGCCAGTTTGAAACTTTATCTAGACATGAGAATCCAGGGAAATTCTAACCCCAATACGCCAACGAAATCCCAATACCAATTATATATACCACCTACGACCGTGTGCAACCGTAATAAATGTACACGAACCTATTGTGATCAAAAGGCTCCAAACCAAACAAAACTCCGTCTCAATACAATAATGACGACATAGTCAATAGATTTTAGGCGCCAACAAGCGCTGCAATCGATATCCTCTGCATCGCGTCCGCGGGCGATGTTGACGACGCCTGCTGTACAGGCACGGAAACAGACCTGATGGCCGACTGCTGTTGTTGGTGTAGTGCTTGAACTTGACTCATGGTGATCACCTCCACTCGCAGTCCCTGCACAGCTGTAATATCTGCACTAGGCTCTGCCGCGCGCATCACAAGACTCGCGTCGGCCTCTGATATAATTTGAATCCGGAGAGCATCACTGGTTCGGAAGTAGTAGAGTCCCAGAAGCGCGTTCTCGGGTAGTGAGAGTACTGTGCGGACAGTATTCAGGAGAAAGGAGAGACTTGACTGTGTACTTCCAGCTAAATCGGCGGGGTGGATGGTACAGGGAACTGCGCGGCCATCGTATACTAGTTGCAGGATCGTTGATGATTGGTACTGTGATGTAAACGACGCAGTGGCTGGCAGGGTGCGTGGTAAGTTGTCTTTGTCTTGCAAGTTAGAGACAGCAACAGTGCCCGTCGAGTAGAAGCCCTGTTCATCGTCGGCAGATAAGGACGAGGAGAAAGTACTTGACGATGATGAAGATGCTGTCGGTGACCGGACAAGAGGCAGACGTGCTGAAGCTGTAGTCCCGGGAGACATACTGGATGTTTCACTCCGCCGGGACGATACAGGTGGCTTGTAATTAAAGTAGGCTATTCCGTAAGGCGAAGACGAAGGCTTTGGGTCATCAGACGAGACATCACTCGACACCGACATCCTTTCAGCACCGTTATCGAGCCCAGGAGATGGCCACTGTCCTCGGAGCGGCATACGTTGGGATTGTTGTTGCTGTTGTTGTTCATCATTCGGCCCATCCCGTGCAACTGACGGTGACTTTGATCTAGCCTTGAACTTTGGCAGTCGCTTCCGGTTTCGTCGAACCGACTGTACAGCCGCGCGAACAAGCTTGTCAAAATCGGGAAGAGTGTGGGGCGGGAATCCATACTCGTCGCGAAGAGTGTCCGCTGCAGCGATGATAACATCGTCCTGCTCAGATGACTTCTTGGTAGAGAGCGACATGGAGTCAATCAATTCCAGCCGCCGAGCGGAAAACTTCTTCCACAGGCCCTCGTCCGTGAATTGCAGCTTCTGACGGATAGTTTGGGTCACGCCGGAAATGCGCGGTGACGGCGCACGATTTGATGGCGGAGGAATGAAGACGGAAGATTTCCGGCGTTGCAGAGCGTCAGCTGACGAAGGCAGGGACGGCAAAGATGGCGGAGGTGTGGGAAGTGTGGGCGAGATATCGTGCAAATGCGAGAGTGTCCCTGATTGAATGGATACAGACGAATTCTTAATGTTAGAGTATTCTCCGTGCGATTGGCTTGTTGTACGAAGATGCAAGGACAGGTCGCTGGTTCCCGCCGCTCTAGAGTATAACTGTAGAGGAGAGTCCATCGTGTTTCCACCGCATTCTATACGGAGAGTTCTGGGTGCCGTTGGCGAACGCGACAGCCGTTCGGCTTGTTGATACATTGTGCCGTATACTCCGTATGCTGACTGCCCTTTGATTTGTGGCAATGCCCTGACTGACGAGGTAGAAACAGGCATTGGCATGGAGACACAGTTGCTGACGGACGACGGAGAGGAAGGAGCGCGGTAGCCGTTGTTGATGTACTGCTCTTGAGTGATAACCTGGGTTCAGGACTGAGAACGAAGGCATAACTGAAGTTTCAGCCATGTTCGATCAAGAACCACGGAGAAATTAGTGTCGGAATATTTAAGTGCGGATGATAGAATGGTGAGACTCGTTCGCGTAATGTGGATAGCAGAGACTAGTAGTTAGCGACGAGCGTATGACGCACGCGATGCGAGAGTTATTAGGGTTAGGGAGCCAATCCTAACCTTGTCCGGAAATGCCGTGTCTACCCGGACGCCCGGGCGGCATTTGTCGTCGCATAGTAGTCTGCGGTGCCATTCCCATGGCGGCATTGTGCTAGATCGCTTCGACCCCCTGCCCACTACATCCTGCTCAACTGCTTGGTATATTCGCCACTTAATACCTTATACGCATCGGCTATGCTGCAAGAGTACATTTCTGATGGCTGGGCCTGCCATTGCTGGCAATAACGTCATATCGAGTGAAAAGTCGTGCTGATTTGCTCATCCTGTCCATGGCTCACCTTCGTTGGTGGAGATTAGGTTAGGTCCTTTTCATTGTGCAAGACGGGAGTCAGTAACCACTGCGGTCAATTTTTGATGTTTCTATTATTCTTGAGTTGCTCGCACTTTCATGCCATACGTCGGCTGCGATGTGTAGGAGCGAACTGGACTGTTTGCACGCGGATCAACATAACCCTTACCCATGGCGAATTGTCAGGAACGTTATGCAGGGATTACTAGTAGTAACGGCCAAGCCACAAGACGACCGCACCTGTCGCTGCGGCTCAACAAAAGAGCACTGCAGATGAATTACACACAAGATACGGCTTGTTTGCGTGTCCTTCGTTGGGTTGCGTGTGTGTTGCGCTTCTTTTCTTGGTTGCTTACGTGTGCGTTTGTGACTTGGTTTGTGCTTTCGTGTTCTTTGCTTGTGTTCTACGTGTACATAATTTTAGTAGACGCCTAGCAGAGTTCAAGTTTACTGTTAGAGCGCAACCCAACTTCACAGTTGAAAGACTTAGTTATTGGTTTTAGAATAATATATTCTTAGTTATTGGTTTTAGAATAATATAGTCGAGTCAAAAATCAAACACGGTCGGAAGAGCTCTATATATACTGAAGACAACTAAACAGAGCTTTTCTCCGACGAGGCTCTTCGCAGGCCCTCTCCGGGGTCCTCGCCGACCTCCGTCTCCGATGCTCATCGCTCACGCCCATCTCCGACAAACTAAAAATTCTTCGCCCGACGCCCTCCTCCAAGGACCTTCGCCGACGTTCCTTCGAGGACCTTCGCCGACATCCCTCTCCGACCCTCATCGACTTCCTTCGTCGTCCACTAACCCTTAAAATAGGCGATACGATATACGATATGGGCAAAACCCGGCGATATCGTATCGTGTCCAGCCCTAAGGACTTAGGAAGACTAACTAGCAAAATAGCTGTACTGCTGGAATCACTCACTGAGAATAACTCGACAGCGCATACATCGACGTCAGGTGCCCTTAGCACCCTTCCTCTTTTACGTCTTGCTTAGCGTCTATAAGACTTCTGTTTAGTGATTGTAGCACTAACCCTGCAGTGCGTAATAGCCTTTTAGTGAGCCTGAATAAATGTCTAGTGACGTGGTCACTCATAAAATAGCTCCTTAGTGAGGCTGAAAGAAATGACTAGTTGTCTGAGACTGGTGTACCACTCACTACCAAAGAAAGATTGATGGTAAGTATGCCTGCTCAGCGCAAGTAGACAAACAGGCGTTCTAACAGGTAAAAGGCAAGCCTAACAGCTCGGTGAATTTATTGGGATTAGTGATCCACAATAAATTTAGAGAGAGTGTCCCGGACAACCACTGTCTCTTTTTCCCGGTTACCAAAGTACGTCAAGTATCACGTTAAGTGTACTCTACTTTCTGTACGAAAAATTTCTAAGAATTTTTGGTGATGTCCTGTTGGGAGTACTTCGGAAGCGTAACTAATGACTTGAGTGTGGAAGCTTGATTGTTTTCAATGATCTCCCATAAGGGGCACAACTGGTAGGTGTAGACACCCTCCCAACGCCCACGACACGAAAGGATTATTTCGTGCCCAAATGGAATGCGTGTATTGTATACAAGTCAACGCCACATATAGGCGTTCCTTAAGTCCCTGAGAGCCCAAAAATGAGCGCAAACAGCTTGTCTTCGTGGAAACTGAGCCACCATGCAGCAATCTCTTTCAACAAGAGGCCACGACACCCTTGGTATTGTAATTCTGCCACAACACCCTCGAGTTCCCATTGGTGCATGATACCCTCAATTTCAACACTTCATACGATGGTGCGGCTCGGATGTGGCCCAGAGTCAACGGCCAATGACCTTTAAAGACAATCCTCGTGCTCGCCCACGCGTCTTCTTAAAGTTTTACACATGCCGTCATCAAAGCTTCGCTCGCCAGCTCAGTCTTTGCGGCAACGAGTTATTCTCTGATCTCTGCAGATACGTGATGTTACCTTGCCTTATGTTAAACATGAGAGCTTACAATACTCGATCTGCACTCCTATCAATCAATTGATAATATATGAAGTTGTCATTTCAACATCAGTATAGAATAAATGATTTAGCCAAACGGTGTTCCCTAACTAACCAAACTTTTGAATGACATTGTAACAATTTTTCCATACCCATTTGTTTCACAAAACCTTCCATCTCTTATCATCACTAGGGATACTGTCCAGGGGGTGGCCCAAAGTATCCAACATCCGGTATCGACAAGAGTGACTGGCGTCCCTCTCCACCATCGATGCCTGTGAAAGAAATCGTATTGCCCCACCACATGAGCTTGGTGCTGGTGTACTGGAGCGCGAAGAAGATGACGACAGCGGCAAAGGCGACGCCCGCTGTGAGCCCGGAGTGCAGGATGTAATTGTACTTTTCCCACCATGACACATAACGGCGACGGATGACGAACATGAAGAATATGGAGAGGTAGAAGCCTGATGTAAAGTACGATAAGTTGTATGGCGCCCAGTTAGACATGCCAGCGATGATGAGCATCGGGTTGAAGTGCCGGAGTTGCTTCCTAAACCGCAATTTGAGTAAATGCAGTGGGAAAGCCAGCAGGAACCCCATCAGGAAACAGTACTTGAGAATCGGATAAACCTCGTTGAACATGCGCCTGGGACCAAGTACGCCCCACGCGATGGAGGCAGCGTAGAACGACCGCTGACTGGCGCACCGAAACCGTTGCGGCTGCAATGGTTCGCACAAATCAGGGACGTTCGACATCTGCCAATTGAGAACGCCGATGGTGACCAGGCACTGCAGGGCTGTGCCCAAGATTTGCGCGCGGAATATGGCCCGTGGCGGGACCTTGGTGTAGTGCGCCAGCTTTTGGTTCCCGATGTACGCATCCGCTGTCGAGTCTATCACGTTGCCATAGATTCGCATAATCATCATAGATGTCCCGTTACCAGGGTACAGGTAGCCAGAGATCAACTCTGTGATAGTACCCAGACCAAATCGGTAGCCGGTTATGGCGTGCAGCAACGAGATCGGAATCAGGCAAATAGAACTGATGGCAAACACGATCACCATGCCAGCAACGGCTGTGTTGGTTGGGTAAACCCTGATGGCAATGGCTGTGACAACGAACCCGGCGACAAAGATAAAATAGAACCACCAGTCCGGAACCTCCTTGTACCTGGCCATCATCCTCGAATGCACGTCGTGGAACTTGGAGTAGTTGGACCGGCTGGGGTGTCTGATGTCCTTGATCATATCCTTGAAACTCTCGTACAGAGTTCGCCACTCGCTCAGGAAAATGGAAGTCACGGTAAGCGGGTAAAACAAAAACGACGTGCCGAGGTCCAATAGGGCACCGGCAGAGTAGAACGCGGGAGAGTACTTTTGATACTTCTTTTCGTCAAACAAGCCGTTTGTCAAGATCTTGTTGACAGAGTAAGAGGCGCCGGTATTTGTAAGGAGTGCGTTTGAATTGATAGGAAGGTACGCGGTGTACTTGTAGTTTGACCAGTACATACCGATTATGAAGAACGCGCTAAGGAACAGACCACCGTACTGGTTCGCGGCCGTGTAAAATGGCATCGTGAGGGGGTCGAAGCCATGGTTGATGACGGTCCAGTCAAACGTGGTGATCGGATTGAAGCCAAGGCCGAGGGTACTGCCACTGATGGCTGCCAGGTTGAAGTTGTTCGGCGCGATCCAGTTGATCCAGTTGAAAGTGCTGAGCGCGGTGAACAGATACCCCGGAATCCAGTATGTGCCAAAGGCGATGCCAAAAACAACCCAGAAGAACCAGTATCGGGAAATGGACCAGCCATGCACGGTAGTCTTCTTTTCTCGTTTGAGCAGAGCGCGGTTCATGGCAATGGTTGGTAGGATGGTCGGCCAGAGGGCACGGACAGGATACACGACCCATCGTCGCATGGTCCCCGCTAGCCCTATTCCGACGAATTGAGACGAGAATTGCATCAGCAGCTGAAAGCCGATGGTGACCCACTTGTTGCCATAGAAGATGTCGAGCGTCGTGACAGGGATAAGGTTTGTGCTCACGTTGGTGGCCGAGATGCTGCCATGCATCATGCATGTCGCAAACATTTGCTCTTTGAAGGACCATGGCCCCGGGTTTAGGGACCACCGCACACCACGAAACTTGAATCCCCAGTCCGGAACGGTCTTTTCTAGGATCCTGCCAATCGGAAACAGCAACAGCTGGATGACGGCGCTGTCGATGTTGATCTTAGGTTGGCGAGTGGTGAAGAACTGGTTGATACCGGAGATCAGTATGATGAAAAAAATGCCTAAAACGTAAGCCCGAATGGTCTCAACCGGCATGTCAGGATCGTCCGTGGCGTCGACGACGGACCGGACTTCCGGGTATGGGGAGATGTAATGGATCAATGCAGCTTCGAGCTTGAGATCAAACTCGTAGAAATCCTTGTCGTCCTTTTCGGTCACACCGTCGATGAGAGACTTGATCTTGGTCATCGTCTGCACCGGGAAGTTAGGGTCGTCGTCGTGATATACAACGGCGCTTTTGAGGATCTCGATTGCCTCTTCCACGGACATGGTCGAGATCTTTTCGGTAATGAAGTCCGCGTTATGGGACACGGCCAGTAGATCATCTATGCGAATGTGACCGTTGAACAGTTCCAGAAGCTTTTCCTGAGCATCGGCAGTCACCTCTGTCACGGATTCACGGACGGGTGACTTTTTCTCATCCGAACTAGTGCTGAAGTTATCCAGGGCTCGCTTAGTATCAGCCATTCTGTACCTCAGCAGTTAGTGTACATATAACATATGGATAGGTCGGCCAGGACATACACTGATTAGAGCGAAACGCTGCTATGGAAAGAATCGGACACGGAATGGGACGAGGATGCAAAGCTGGCGAGGACGAATGGCCATGAACCATGGGTCAAACCATCCTATATGTATGCATATATAAAATTGGTCCGTCTGTAGGGTCCATTTTTTCATCCTTCCCAGGATACTGGTTGCCAAGATCAGAAGAACAGTGTGCTATATCACGCAACACGGGTGTCAAATTTGATATGCGGATTGCGGGCTAGCGGGCTAGCGCTAGTTGATCGATTTCGAGTTCGGGCAACGCAGTCAAACTATAAGCAGACGTTTCAGTATGAGATTGAAGTGCATGTAGAGATGGACCCAGTGACCCAATACAGTATGGTATACAGTGTCTATGGCCTTTCATGTAGCAAGCAATTGAATCCAGTCATTCCTCCAAGTCGTCGACAAATCCCACACAACTGTCGGGGTATGAGATAATTCACGGTCCAACTAACGACCACAATGAAATAGATATGAACACTCCCGGGAGAGTGAACGTGCTCTCGTGGCTATTCCGCTTATTCGGCCCAATTCGTCTCCGAAGGACGTTTATGACTGTGCAACAAGAAGAAGAGAAAACACGCTTGCGCGCCGAGCATCGTCCAAGAGAATTCCCGGCAAGTGTGCGTTGGTGGCGACGTCGTGCAGGGTATTTTCTATCCAACCCTACATCTAATGCATCATACGTCTACATTCGTTACACTTCATTCATTATCATCGTGTCGTCATATTTACGTATTGTTGCGAACTGCTTTAATGCAATCTGGGCGCTTTGTGGGTTGTTCAATACACGAAATAGTGCGGGGACCCTTAGTTATTATTGGTACCATCAGGCGCAATGCCGACATAATAAACCAACACTGGTCCCTCACTTTGTTCTACTCGGATTCGTACGCTTTGCTTTCACCGTAACTTGTCGGCACTCCTTGAGCAGTCAGAGGAAGGACGTGAAATCCGGAGTTGAACGCCGTAAAGAGAATGCCAATGGGCACATAAGAAGTTGCCGAAACTAGTCCGGACTCGTCACCCGAGACACTATCCGTCGGTGCCTCATTCGCCGGCCCACTCGCGCCAATCGATAACTTAAAATTAAGCATAATGCTCGGCTACATGGTACGCAAACGAATTGCGCATCTGGTCAGGGATAATTTGGAAGTTGCGTCAATGAAGATTAATCAGATTGCGTTACTATGCAGCGCGACACAACGGATGAATGGTAGCCATCCAGTTGACATATCGGAAACATCTCGCCGCTCTTGCAACAACCACCAGCCCATAATATGCAGTCTCAGAACTGTACCGTCAGGACCACTGCACGACCAAGCGGGCGCTCATAGTCCTCTTGGCAATCAGTCGGATGGCAATTATCCTATCATACTCTGTATTATTAAGTATTGAACACCAATTCACGGGTGACTGCGTCTAATCATTCAGTAGAGTTGGAAGAAATACATTCTAAGCATATCTCGAGACATACTGGATTTCTTTTCGGTTGATGGTCTTCTTGGTTGACGCATTAAGTAAGTGGTTCTCAAGGTACTTTAGAATAATGGTTGGAGGGTCAGATGGCTCTATAATCTCGTCGATTAATGGCCGCAGGTAGTGTGTCCGGTGCTGGAAACGTCTAAGGGCCACGTTCGTTTTCCATGTGAGGCTGCTCCCTAACACCTTTGACGATCACGGTTCCCACTATTACTATCCAGAATGGATATAAGTACAAAAAAAAATCATCAACAAGTGCCCGCCGCGCGACAAAATTTATGTAGGAAATCATAAAGATCGAGCTAGCGATACAGTGTTGCTGGTCATTGAATGTTTTTTAGGGGTTGACCGTCGTGGATAGGAGGTCAATCCTTGGCTGCCGATTGCGAAACTACATCTCGACATTGCGTCTTGACGAACTTAAAACCATGTCAATTTTCAACAAATGCTATGCACACAGCCTAGATGATTGGGTCACACTACCTGGCCGACCTGGATTAAACCAAATGATGACAAGAATCATGCGTTCTCTAATTTATTTTCTTCGATTCTCCGATGCGAAGCTCGAAGAAATTCGATAGTAGTATCTTATATGGATTTATTAGCCTGTGCAAATCCTTTGACACTACTGGCATCAACTACGTACACACGACTTTGCCTGGGGCGCTGAAACCATGCGTTTCCCGAATCCTTTGGAGACGATTGACTTCACTACAGTCTCTCCTGCCCTTTCTGGCTTCTGCCGCAATGACGAAAGATGGATTTCAGTGTCTAACTTTTTCACTCCCTGTTTCTCCGAAGGTGTCCTCGTTGACTTCACATCTCTTTTTGTCATTATTCTAGGTGGCTACCAGATCTCCGAATTGTTCAAGGTCAAGCCTGTCCCAACGCGCAAAGACTGGCACTACTACGCAAAGCTTTTGCTTGTCGGGTTACTCTCGATCGCGAGTCTTGTCTATGCATGGCAGATGGCCAATGTCTACGATGACGTCCCCGTGGATGTTAGGCTCTACGCCACAGTTCTCAATTTCTTTGCGTTGTGTGTCGCAATGTATTTGCATCATCTCGAGCACAGCCGCTCACGTGTGGCCAATGGGGTCCTGCTCTTCTACTGGCTGTTCGTCATCCTTACCGACTGCGCTCGTTTGGTTGGATTCATCAACAGAGAAGCGCATGTTAAGAACGCAGGATTTATTTTCACATTTTTATTTTCGTTCATAGTTTCCATTGTCGTGTTTGTGTGTACGTGTATCGACTGCATCTGTCGGTGCTGAGTCTAATATTTGCGTACAGTGGAGGCATTCGTTCCTACGGTGGGATCCTCATGTGAAGCGTTTATTGACGAGTTGGACGAATCGCCGTTGGATCGTGCCAGTATTTTCTCGCGACTGACATTCACGTGGATGACCCCGATGATGAAGCTTGGATACGACACACACTTGACGGAGGATGATCTTCCTGGACTTGTCAAGGGCAACAAGGCTGGTGTTAGAGCGCAACCCAACTTCACAGTTGAAAGACTTAGTTATTGGTTTTAGAATAATATATTCGAGTCCAAA
>PPJX02000264.1:0-11422 GCA_003705915.2 Lipomyces lipofer | reverse complement strand
CTCTGGCGATATCGTATCGCCGACGATACGATATGGCGATATCGCCCAATAGGCGATATCGTGTCCAGCCCTACTGGGTTCACCTAAATATTTCATCATAGATCAGTGATATTTCGATTGCGTGTATAGCAATTGATGGTATTTGCTGATCAGATATACTTTTGGAGAGTGGGCGTCAACATTACAGATCCTAGGTACGTTTTGTTTTTACATATTGCATCACGAGTAGAAATTGGAAGATCTTCCTCACTATCTGAGTTCATTTTATTGCCTTGCCGATAAATCGTCAAGCCCTTGCAAAGCCCGCAACTCTCTCTCAAGATATGAGGCACTCACTCGAAGCCAATAATCACCTTCCATATTCCCGTCATTAAACTCGTCTTCATCTTCAAGAATTTTGTCTATAGTTTCTGCTGCTCCACTAGCACGAAGAACATGACAAACTGCCAATCGGAGATTGCAAAGGAGAGGTGAAGGACTTCGAATATCTTGGGATTCCTGGCCAAATAAAAGCTCCTCACCGTCATGGTGCCGGTGAAGCTGTAGAGGCAGCTGCTTCTTGTCAACTAACAGTCTAAGCGAGTACCGTTCATTTTGGAATTCCAGACCAAACTTATATGAGTCAAAAGCATGATGAACGTCAGGGCTCAATAAGAGTGCATTAGATGGATCGTTGATGCTTCTTCCACTTAACAAATGCCCCACATCTTGACCTGCAAACTCAGAAAGAATGAGCCTGAACGCCGTACGATTACTGGCACTGAAAGGGACAATATGTGCAGCATGAAGGATTGTCATGCCATTAGGAGGAAGTTGACTTGGCACCGGTCCAGTGTCATCCATCGCCCCTCCAACAACTGACAACCGCCCATCGCGGGCTAGCAACTATATAAATGAGCATTAGTTGGTTATACTCCATTAACAGAGATCTTAGATTAAACCTTTAGTTTCAAATCTCTTTGATTCCTAGAAGCTGTGCTTCTACTAGACGGTGTAGGAGTTCTTCCCTCAGACTTCATAGGAATCAACAAATCGACGTAGAATGGACGCGTCCACTCCATTAATTCATCTAGAAAGCTTAAATGTTGAAACCGTTGTGAAGTGGAAGAACAGGTGTCGTCCATTTATTGTTAGGCTTTAAGTCGGTCAATCCAGACGCTTATGATTTGTATGGCTATACACTTTTCTCGGCAGCGGTTGACGAAGGCCATGAACCTGTCGTCAGGCTTCTCCTTGAGCGCGACGATGTCTGCGCGGACTGGAGAGGGCCATTCGGTGCGATGCCGACACCATTGCAATGCGCTGCCCACCGAGGGTGTGCAAGGATTGTCGGACTTCTCTTGAATCGCCCTGATCTCGAAGTGAACGGATCCTGGGCGGCATCACCCCCCAATCATTGGTGCGGCCAAGAACAAACATGTAGAGGTGGTAGGGTTATTGCTCGAAGGAGAAGTTATTTACCTCGATTATTACGGTTTCAAAGCCCGCCTTTTGAGATGGGCGGCATCTCGTGGGCTGAGAGAATGGCCAAGTTATTATTGGAGTCACACCGAACAGATTCGAATATCCGATGTCGCCATGGCAAGACTCCGCTCCTCATTGCGGCGAACCATAATAGTGCAGATGTAGTGAAGTTGCTGCTACAACGAGAAGAGACAGATCCAAATTGTGAGGATGCCAAAGGCAAGACCCCGCTGATGACTGCTACAATAAGGAACCATGTCGGGATCGTCCGTCTTCTTCTCGAAGATAGCAGGACGGTGCACGACCGGAGTGACCAACATGGCATGACGCCGTTGATGCATGCGTCCTGGAAGGGATATCTGGAGATCCTACATCTAATCAACCTCAATACCTTTTGCAACAGAGGTTTGGCAGCACAGCACTTCATATAGCTGTCTCGGAGAGAGTTGCAGGTGCTGTAGGGCTTCTTCTCAACCGCGATGACATTGATCCAAACTCTCAAGATAAGAAGGGAAATACTCCGTTACATCTGGCGATTAAGTCTGGGGAGAAGCGAGTCATAGGGTCATTGCTTAATCGAGGAGATGTCGACCCGAACGGATACAACCGAGACGAGGTGACTCCGCTGTATAGGGCTACGGCAAGAGGGGACGCTTCTGCCGTGGTTTATTACTTCACGGTCGCAGCGTTGACACAAACTGTCGATGCACGACGGGTAGGTACACCCCATTGATGATTGCTGCTGGAGATGGACACGAAACGATTGTGTCTATGTTCTTGAACTCGAACCGAGTAGACGTGAACCTGCAGAGTCAGGACGGCGCCACAGCGTTGATGATGGCCGCTGACGGTAGTGTCGTGAAGCTTCTGCTGGAGAAAGGGGCCCACGCAGACTCTCCCGACAATTTCGTGCAGACGCCTCTCTTCGCTGCCGCATCCAACGGACATAATGGAGTGGTACAATTGTTGCTCAACCATGCAGATGTAAATCCAAATCAAACTGACATCAAGGGGCGAACGCCATTATCTACAGCTGCACTAAATGGGAATGAGGAAGTAGTTCGTTTGCTGCTAGGGCATGGAGCCGTACAATTCGACCCCGAGTGCCGAACATCTCGAAAGTTATTATCCAAAATTACCAAGAAAGGGAACGTTCGCATTGTCCAACTGTTGTTAGACTCAATCGGGAAAGACAAGGATGGGCCGAGGTTAATTGCAAATGGCCAGTAGGGTCTAGCTCTCTTAATTCTCTTGGAAGACATCCTGTCAACGTTGACTCATCTTCTGATACATAGTGCATTTAGCAGATGAAATGACGGTTGTCACCTCGCATTGGATCTGCTTTTGGAGCGGTATGTTTGGATCGGGTGCAAAAAGATTCTGGGAGACTCACATATTATTAAGGGCCTGATTCTTTTTTTAAATGGTCCTTCCATTTAGTTTTTAAAATGGGAGCTCCATTTAGGGTTGGGCCATTATGTCCTTTGGCAAATAGGGTCAAGGGTTTTTCGGTGCATAGGTACTGCAGCTCTCCGTTTGACCACCAGCTCTAGGTACGCATATATGTGCAAAATCGCGGCTTTGTCATTTGCATTAGCGTAGGGTTAGGGTCAGAAGCTATTTTTGCTCTAACAAACTCTTGTCCAAACTTCACGCTTTTAGGAGGTTAATGCTATAAAAGTTGCACATATACGTAAGGTTAGGGTTTGTGCGGGAGTTTTTCCTTAATAAATTACCCTAACATTGACTATAATTTATGAGATAATATCAAAAATGCCACTGAAAAGTTTCATAATATCAAAAATGCCACTGGGCGTTGTACCCATGGTACCCAACATCTTATTCCTCCCAATCTCCCCGGGATCCCGGCACCCAATTATTCTGCATCCTTAACGGTTAGGTTGAACGCGTCGCGTCAGTAGTATCTGCTCGGTCGCGTTATCGAGAACCACGTCCTCCCTCAAGCACCCCGCACCCATAATGCTGCTAAAAGTTGGCTATCAGTTCCCTGATATCGAGGCTTTCAGGCATGCGATGAAGTCAAATGCTATTGAGGAACTATATCAGTTCGTCACTGTAAAATCTGACACTACACGGGTCCACCTAAAGTGCAAGGATGGCGCGTGTCCTTGGAATTTGCACGCCAGACGCGTAAGGGATAGCAGTCTGTTCAAAGTTACAGCTACAAATACTATCCACAATTGCAATCAGGTCGTGCAACAGAATAAGCACGCCAACAAGAGATGGGTCGCAGATGTATATGCCGGAGAGATTGAGCGGAAGGGGGCCGACAGGCCTACAAACCTCTGCACTTGAAGGACGATGTTCATCTTGATCACAAAGTGAAAATCGGCTACCGTGGCAGCGAGAGCAAAGGACAAGGCCATGGAGAAATCAATGGTTCAGATATTGGAAGCTTTGCAAAGCTTCCAGAATATATCGGACCATTAGAGATCTCAATCCTGGTAGTCACGCGGTCTTGGGGATTGTTCAAGAAAAGTTGTACTGCATGTTCGTGATTGCAGGAATTCAGCATTGCCGTCCATTAATCGCTCTCGATGGAACGCATCTGATTTCAAAATATCAAGGTATATTATTGATTGCTGTTGCAATCGACGCAGAAAGTAAAATTTCCTCTCGGTTTTGGGGTCGTGAAGGCGGAAAATCGCGGCAACTGGAATTGGTTTTGGAATAAATCTTTAAACATTGTGTGCATTGTATAAGTCTCTGACGTTGGGCGATTCGTACGGTTGCTGTTGGGAGAAATGCAACGGGTACTATGGGTACAGCGCCCAGTGGCAATTTTGATATTATAAAACTTTTCAGTGGCATTTTTGATATTATCCCTAATTTAATTCTTGGACATTCTAAGTCATTAGCTATCTTTTGAATAAAATATCGCCTTTGTTACGCGTGGTTCGTTAGGAACCTTTCCCTCTTTTTCTTCTCTCATCCGGTCCATCCATGGTAAGCGAGCCGGATTTTGCGGCAAATTTTGCAAAAAAAAAAAGCGATTTTGATTTTGCAGCAGAACGCCCATCCTTAGTTGACTAGTTCTAACGCTATGTCACTAGCGAAGCCGTTTTCGACTTATGTGAATGTAATTTTCTCTACGGCGAAAGGTGCCGATCAAAAAAAATCCGGAAGACAAGTTTGGGATCCAGAATGCGGTCTTGTGTAATTCAGAGACTGAACGTGTATGTCTGAGCACCAACACTTTTGCCCCTGAAGTCAAGGATGGTCGAGTGCCGCACGTCCGCAATTGGCTGGGGTGTAAGGTCGGACGGATAGAGACGTCGTTGTCTATTAAAATAAGCTCGGCAATTCATGGCCGGCAACAGAGCTATAGGTCGAGATGTTCAGTTTTACCTCTTTTCAGAGCCGGAGAAGCCGCTCGGTGGAATGCGATTGAATCCATCGGTAACGCAGAAAAACTTTCTCTCTATGCTCGGCATCCTCATTGTTGCGTCTGGTCCATATAGAGTCACATTGAGAAGCACCGGAATCGATCTGATGCCAACCGATGATGCTCTCAAGCCAGGTCATTATGACATAAGACCATATTCTCGCAAAGGTAACATATCTTCTTATGAGTCCTTGTGCTGCTTCTGAGGTTTAGACAGACACAATATCTATCACCGACGAGCCGTGCATTACCCGAATTCTTTCAAGAACTATCACCGGCAGGGATGACATTTTCCGAGCTCGGATCCGTGAGAGAGATGGAAAGTGCGTGATAACTGGTGTTGTCAACACAGAGATTAGTTGGAATGATTGGACAAGCTTTGAAGCCGCCCACATCTTCCCAGTCTCTAGCGAAGAATATTTCGTGCAGAACGGATTTTCTCTGTGGATTACGAACCGAATAGGACCGCGTGACACGGGGATAAACTCATGCCAGAATGGGCTGCTTATGCTGTCCAATATCCATCAGAAATTTGATAGTTTTAAATTCGCGATCAACCCAGATGATGGCTATAAGATAACCTGTTTCGATACGGATATTTTCAGAATAGATGGGAGGACACTTGACCCTATTTGTCGAGATCACAACAATGAGAAAGGTGTAAGAGACGAACTCCTAAGGTGGCACTTTCGTCAAGCAGTATTGGTCAATATGAGGGGCGCTGGAGAGCCGATCTTTGAGATGGACTTTCCACCTGGATCTGATGTGATGGGGGAGATCCTCAGCGGACCAAAAGCAGCCGAA
The DNA here is from genome assembly GCA_003705915.2 of Lipomyces lipofer. NCBI lineage: Eukaryota > Fungi > Ascomycota > Lipomycetes > Lipomycetales > Lipomycetaceae > Lipomyces > Lipomyces lipofer. The sequence goes on along the minus strand of PPJX02000264.1, from coordinate 5,748 downwards.
AGGATGGAGGCGGAGCTTTTCTCAAGGTTGAGTGGGGTATCATTAGGGTAGTGGAGGAAAAGCCTATTTTGCACATCCCCAAATGAGTCGTTAAGGAGCCATGGCAGATCTTACATTAAGCACTGTGTTATAATTACGGCTATACGCTCGCGTTATGGATGATGTTGGAGGCCAGGCTATGGATACCATGTGTACCGGGAAGGATTGGACTGGGGCTCTGTGACATCTGCACGGGAACCAATACGGCTAGCCGGGACTAGATTATGTAAGCCTCTCCTGGCTGGCCAAGGCCGATCTTAATACTGTAATCGATTCTCGGAGTTCAGTCCCATCTGGAGGAGAACTTTTGAGCAAGGAACTGCCGAGATCCTCTTGAGTTCGTGGTGTTTATGGAAGTTTTGGTGTGACAGGGGTGGGTTCTGGAAGATGACGGATTACCTTTTGAGGATTGTATGGATTTAGACCAGCACATCTCCAAGCACTCTTGACGTTTTGCGCTGTAATTGCTTTTTCCATCCCCTTTTTGTACATCTGGACCCATTTATAGTGCCGTATTCGGTCAATTCCTGCCCTCGTAACTGAATCAGTCTCTCTGCCCAAAGCTGTCTTCGATGGACCAAATACTGATATATCCAGCGGTTGCAGCACATGTGAGCAATGTGGCGGAAGGATCATAAGGTCGATATTGTTTTCCATGCAGTAGCTTATAAATGGGGCAGTAATATGACTTCCGCAATCAGAAGGCGAGGGCTTGATCCAGCTCGCTCACGGGTTTCCGGTTCAAAAACTTGGCTCAACCAGGCCATTCCATGGCTATCACAGGTCCATCCACCCTTGCTAGCCGAAAATCTCCTATATGGTGGACTTCCAGGCACTATCCAGTTTGCGTTGGTGTGTAAACCCCTTAAAAATGACAATGGTGGTAGAGCACGGTGTCAGGAGTTCATTCCTGAGTGTATCGTACCTTCTCGGCCACCGCCGAATCCTCGGGGTCCTCCGCCGGAACTCTCTCGGAACTCGGTCAAAGGTGACTCCGTTCCTTCCGCTCGTTTGCTTGGTCTTTTGGTTGCTTTGTAATGTCGAATTGCTTATTGGTTTATCTATAAAAGTTTTTCATTGGTTGTAGAGGCTCGGAGGGGGGCGCAAGAGGAACATAAAAACGCGCTGAGTCTCCGCCGAGTCCTCATAGATAATATTCTAAAAATATATTGTTACAAGTCATCCAACTGGCGTAACATATAGTGCAATTCGCCCCGACTCCTCACACACGGTTATCTGCCGCGACATATTCAATGACCGTCATCCATTCCCGACGGCCAGGCACAAATTTTCGAACATTTTTCTAGAAACTGTCAATGATAACCTTGTTTGACTGACTTGCGCCGATGCCGTGGCCTGTCTCATCCATGTTGCATATGTTGTGGAGTTCGTGCGACGCGTCGTTGAAGAGTCGATCGAGAAATTGAAGAGCTGTCGCATTTATACTGCTGCACTCACTGTTTTTCAGGGCTAATAGTCTGCTGAACCTGTTCTTCACCTTCCATAGCTCTTTTACTCCTTCCATAACCCATTTTTGGAAAGTGCGGGTAGTATCTTAGTCGGAGGGGGTTGGAACTGGCCCATTACCCCATACCCTATGTCTATATAGCGTCGAAATACAATGGCCATACGCTTAGGGCTGTGTCGAATGCGGCTATCCGCCTAATTTGACCGTATCCGCCATCCGGCTCACTTACAGTGGGTGGACCGAAAATTCGAAAGAAGGAGGAGAAGGATTCCTGTAGGCTCCACGCCGACCACACGCACCTAAAAAGGCTATATTATATTTGAAATATACCTAATAAATTAACGGACCTACCCTGAAAATTTGATATCTTTCCGATATACCAAACTGTAGATAATAAGCGCGAAATTTTGCAAATAAACCCTTACCCCGAGCTCTAACTTCAAAATGGTTTGGTTATTGAGGAGGTAAAGATGATATGATGTAGCCACTTAGAACGTGTCAGGATGTATGGAGTTATCTATCGGTACCTGGATCTAGAACCGTTAATTTATGCAGTTGTGCGTGTGTGGTGGGTGAGACCTAAGCCAGACGTAACCCTCTGCCCTAGATTTTATTGTGGCAGTCTCGTACCTGATGTTTAAACCTTAAAAACACCAACACGAGTTGTGCTCAAATACACGGATATATCGTTTAATAAAGAAAAATTTCAGTAGCGCGATATTATACAAAATATGCCAATTTGTCACAGACCTGAGATTATACGACAATCTGGTAGGTAAATTTTATGATCTTCCTGCTATGGCAACTGTAAACATGCTGTTAACGCGCAAGGGATCAAGACGAGTCAGGAACCGCGACGACCGAGGCATTTCCCGATAACGCGCAGATCATCTGTCTAAAAGCGTGTGGGCTACAGTGCTGGCAGTTCTGCCCACCGGCCAGCTGCCAAGCGTAGCAGCGACTGTCTGTTCTGTGGTCGCCGACTCGGCATGACGTGTTACGTCGCCGAATGCACGATCTAATCTGATGGTAGCGGATGCCACATTAGAAATGGTCGCCGACGTGACCAGTTCTATATACCACTTGTGCAGGTGCTTGGCTAACAATTAATAAGCTTTGAGGAGACTATGAACGCTCGCCGTCCACGCTCGAGCAGTAGGAAACCCTTTCCCTCCTTTTCCTGAATATCCGTTTAGTGGCTCGGAACGGTTCGGCGACGTCCAACAAATACTTCCGCCGAGGTGCGAGAAAGGTTCAACTATAGGACACAACCGCTCTAAGAAATCGCCGATTCCCTATCTAGTTGTCACTGCTCTGATTACAATATCTAGTTTCTGTCTAGCTGCGTGAATGCCACTGTACGCCCATGGGTTCGCTGTTGGACGCGTTATGCTTACTGAATACCTACTACCAACCTAGTACTTGTCTGAAAGAATCCTGTTACTAGTATGTACTACAGACATGTCGGACCAGCCGGAGATCTTACGGGTACCTCGGACTGGACCCACAGGACTCACACTCAGTGAAGCAAGGCAAGACTTGCAAGAGTCGCTACCCGACAATACGTATCGGTATTTCTATGTTCTATATAGTCTTGACCATCCTCTCGGGACTGCATCGAATTGAATTATCGCATCTTGCAGAGTCTCAACAACTCCTTCGATCTCATATTGTCAAGCTAACAACAGCCGAGTTCTCGTCCGCTCCAAGAAATATTTCAATAGAGTTCTCTCCCATCTATCCGTTGACTACCGATTGACATATAGAACCAGCAAGCGTTATTCATGTTGCTCTCCACTTCTCTTTCTAAGGTTTTCATTTCCTCAGTTCTGATACTTGCGAATTTGTCAATCGCATCCCCACTTTTCGGTCTACCTGCCGGCACTCTTAACGGCTTTAAGGATGCTACTCTTTCTCTCTCCGCTGGTGGAAATGCAATTTGTATCGCGGGCACTGTTGCCGTGCATGTGTCCACAAGTACGAACGAAAAGCTGCTCTACAATGAACCAGTTAGTCAATTAGTCTTGACAGAGACATATGTTGAGTATTTGTCGGCAAATTCATCTCTGCAGAGTCGACTTTATGGAGTTGATGCTGCTGTCTCTGGCACATTCAATATTAATGCCAAGCTTTGCTATCCAGTCGGCTGGTCGAGGGAAAAGTCATCCGGCACGATTCAGTTCTTGATCCATGGTATAGGATACGACAAATCGTACTGGGACTTTGCCAAGCAGTACAGCTACGTCGATATCGCAGCTAGAGCCGGCTACCCCACGTTTTCCTATGATCGTCTCGGTGTTGGAGCTTCCGATCACCCTGATCCCATTCAGGTAGTTCAATCATCTCTCCAAGTCGAGATTGCACACTCCCTGATACAGTCCCTTCGCACTGGAAGCTTCGCCGGACAAAAATTCGCCCATGTTGTTGGTGTTGGACACTCGTTCGGCTCTATTCAGTCGGTTGGAATTACTGCCACGTATCCTAAGGATCTTGATGCCGTTGTTTTGACCGGTTTCTCGACTAACGCAAACGCCGTGGGGCTCACATTGGCTGACTTTAACCTTGCCATTGCTAATCAGAACCAACCGTTAAGGTTCGGGTCACTCCCTAACGGTTATCTTGTTGCGGATTCGTCAATCTCAAATCAATTTGCGTTCTTCCACTATCCTAATTTCCCTCCTAGACGTATGTTGAGTTGGTCGTCGTACATTAGTTACCCTATGCGCTGACATTACCCGCAGTCCTTGCCAAAGCCGAGGCAACCAAGCAGACAGTGACTATCGGCGAGATATTGACCTTAACTAAGCCTGTTGTGCCTGCCATACACTTCACTGGCGCAGTCGATGTCGTCCTCGGGGAATACGACTTTATCTTTTGTCAAGCTAACTGCACTGAGCCCAGTGACCAATCAGTAATGGTCCAACCTGCACTGTACCCCGCCGCCAGCAAAGGGTCACAGGCGTATATCGTACCTGGGGTAGGTCATGCCATTAATGTTCATTTCGAGGCTTATAAGGCTTTTGACCAGATCCAGAGTTTCATCAAAGTTAATGGACTCTAGAATGCGTTTCAAGTTGGAGATAAGTGTACATGGGATTATTTTCTTTCATAGTATCATGAATTTGAGATATGGGGAGACGTGACGAGCGAAGTAATCACTTCCTTGCAGTTGCCTGCAGTCTGGGCTAAATGTCGTAATAAATCTGTCAGCAGAACGCGTTGGTGCGTTTGTGGCATTGCACTCCGATATCCCTCCCAAAGAAGAACAAAAAACATCCCCACCCCCGCTGACAGCCACACCCGTTCCAAACCGTTCACGCCGCGAATTTCCAACGTCTGTGTCCTTCCGTGAAATCGTTCATATTATAGTTGAAAACGGTTCCCGTCAGGACCACATTGCTAAGGAACTAAGTGATGCAGCACTGTGACTGTCAAGAGGATTAAATCTAACTTTAAACTGCGGGAATCGCGGCAATCTCCATCAGGGATCTCTCTAGGGAGACCACCGAAGATAAGCGATGCAATTACAATCGGGCGATGTATTTTTGTATTTTACTAGTTCTGACCAGGACAGGATTTGCTGGAGTATTTTGTGCCACCCCTCAGGTGATTTGGAGGAAATGAGGTCGTTCATAATGACGAATTCGATGTCATCGTTCTTGCTTCTGGTATCAGTAGAACGTTATAAAAGTACAGATGGACAAAGAAGAGAGTATGTCATTACAAATTTCCATTTCGATGTTCAGATCATTGGCTTTCTCGCAGCATTATTCTTCAAAGGAAGTCAGATTCTGAGGCACAATACGACTGTCGACCTGGCTTTGCACAACTGCCCGAGAAATATTTCACAATATTCCATCAAGGATGACAGAGTTTAGAGATTTCGCTAAATGAAACTTCTAATTGCGCATTGATATTCCCGACAAATTGGCATCATAACGGTACAAGGTGTACATGGCGATTATACCGTGGACAGAAAAATCTCCAAGTTAGCCTGACGGTCTTGAAAGTAGCGAGGTTAAGATACGTCGGTCTCGCAAATATGATGCCGTCTCAAGCGAATGCAGAAGGCAAAAGTCATTGGTTACGGCGAGCGAAGCTGCATAGGTTGAGTAAGCAATTGGAACCAAGAATTCACGATAGACGTAGCAAGCCATGTGCATGCATCAAAACGGCTGTGTCCGGAACTAATATAGTAAGGACTCAGTGGAGATAAGTTTTCTCTTATAACTATAGCAGCA
>PPJX02000263.1:0-11548 GCA_003705915.2 Lipomyces lipofer | reverse complement strand
GGCAATCCCTGCCTCTGAAGTTTCAGTAGAGAGGCTCTTTAACGCAGGGAGAGACCTGCTGGGAGTGAGAAGACACTCACTGCAGGGAGAGATGATGCGGATGTTGATGCTGCTGCAGGGTGTATATAGGTGTCAGGAGCAGGCCTGAACAGTGCGTCAGTCTTGCGTTTTGTGGTTTGTGTCTTTCGTTTTGCGGTTTATGTCCCCGCCTTTCATTTGCTTGTCATTTTGTGCCTTAATGCCTTTGCTTCTTCTTGTGTTGGAACCCTATGAGCACTGCTTGTGAGTTTCAGGGTTTCAGGGTTCAGGGGTTGCGAATAAATATGCGAATAACGAATATTCGGCGAATAATATTCGCAATTTTATTCGTTGCGCGGACATCCTGCGAATAATATTCGTTATTCGTTATTCGCAACGCAAAATGGTGCGAATAATTATTCGCCGAATATTATTCGCCGAATAATATTCGCAAATGCGAATATTCGGAGCAGCCCTACAATGATTGTAGCAATTCGGTCGAATAAAGGTAGGTGAACAGGTGAAGTTTCTTCTTACTCAAGGGTTTGTACTGCCAAATTGGGCACAACACGATGGGAAGCGTTTCGAGGGTTGGGGTAAATTAGCTAGCGTGAGCGTATCGCTGCCGCATCGTCCTAACGTTTTGCCGCTGCGTCAGGCGTAGGGTTAGGGTCTTATGCAACGTCGAACTCGATAGGACATCACAACATTCTTGGCCGTAACTCAACAGAAAACCGTCAAAAAATTATGAGACCTGTTGGAAATGAATTGTGTGACCTTTCTACGTCTAATGAGATAGGCATGTTTGGTATCTGTTAGATAATCAAGGTGTGGATGGTTCTGGCAGCATGCCAACGCACCTAAACGAACCACCCGAATAATAAAATTATTTTCGACATTTGGAGTAGGATGGCTATCATAGTCGTGGTGCGTGGTCGTGGTCGTGCTGTTGGTGGGTAAGGTACTGGGAGGACTCGTGGATTGAACTCACTGAGTGCACCGGGCGCTCCGAGCAAACGCACCGGACGCACCGAGCAGTTTAGTATGGGAGTGCAAGTCCAGAGTGCACCCAAACGCACCAGTGCGTTCTCCAACAAATTTACTATGGGGAATTTTGCACTCTCCGGAGAGTGCAGCCAACTTTATGGTAGGAAAGTTTCGACTTGTTGCTGAAGTCATCCCACATTGTGTGCAAGGCATGTTAATAGCTCGATAGTTGGAGGTGTATCGGAGGAGTCGTGGCGAACAATGGAAGAGGTGGGCTTTTATTCCCTGTCGGTGTCAGGAATAACGCGTTTTGCTGCACTGCCATCTGGTTAGGGTTCGATTCATGATGGAACACAGACGCAAACGCCTGAACACCATACCCACGATCTAGCTAAACTAATTACCCTGATCCCAAGTCTTGCTGTGACGCTGTCTCGCCATCGTTAAAAGGTTCCCTGTTAATTCTTTACTACTTGAACGGGCTGCATATGTGCTGGAGTGAAGATAGGATGGCCCCAAAAGCTTGAGCAACGACATGGTTATGCGGCGTTCCTCTCAGTGGCTATGTTCTGGCGAAGGATAGGAAAAGAATTGACTGCTCCAACCATCAGCAATCGTGTCCTATTAACCCTACATACATTTGGTAGTTTGGGTCAGGGTGAGTAAGTAATTCCCAACGCCTGCTTGAACCAGTTGGGAGTTCTCATCCGACCCAATCAGAATTACAATTGCCAATAGCGTCTGAAATATACCTGTAGAGACTATATAAATAGTGCCATTCACCCGTCGCATTTTTCTCTTTCGAATAATGTGATAAAATCACTGACCTTTCTAATTTCCTCCATGCATCTTTCCCATGCATTCGGTAAAATGATAGGGGAAGCACGACAGGGCCGTCAGAGCGCCACAGATATAGACTCCGCCCCATTGTGCTTTAGCTTGCACCCAGCGTCCGGGCTCGTCTGACAGCTGGGGCATAGCAGTCCAACTAAACAATATGCACTCTTAAGATAGTGCAGTATTATCTAGTATGATGGTGCCGCACTACGCAGAGTCGCCCGAGTCGGTTGAGTCTATCACACTGCATACGATGCAATCACCGCGGCGCGTGCCAATGATCAAAGATAGCATCAGCACCTACCGTGCAGAATTTGTAGCATCGTCTGGGGGCTTAGCACATGGCATTGCGTGGCGCGATTAGACTTCGGCACGGCCCGGGTTCGAAGTTGAGGCAGACGCCGAACGCATCAAGCTACTTCCAGCGTTATGTCGTGTCAAACACACCTACGATACACATCACACGGCGACAAGGGAAACGCATGACTGTACGGCTTCTTACAATTAATCTGTGGTGCACTATCGCAGGTCGAAATTGACGAAGAAGAGAAAAAGCGTGCCTGAATTCCTTGGCAACTTAGTTTGTGCGCTCAAATGCTGCGCCCGCGCTTGGCGTGGCTCGCGTTCAGCACCCAGGTGGAGAGAGATTGCTGAAGCCCACATGGCGTAACTTGCTAGTTATATTGCTTCTTGTGGCGTTTTCCCACGCACACATGGTAATTCCTGCTACGATACTATGCCTAAAGCCACAAGTGCATGGGGGTTGTGAGTGCTGACGACAAGGTTTGTGCGGCTCGGCGGTGATGAAAGGGCACAGTGAATTCTGCGTGGTTTGATAAAATTCTGTCTCCCTGTCAAAGTCTTCCAACCCCCAACCCCCATCCGCTATTTGTTTCTTTCTATCAGCGGCGCACCCTTCGTATGTTACTTCGTAGGTTGTCAAGCGCGATGCTCGCCACCATGCGAGGTCTAATCTTGTGGTTTCTTCTTTTTCTTTGCCCTATCTTAATCGCCGCCGAGAGCATCAGGGTTTAGGGGTTGGGTTGGGTTGGGTTTGGGAAATGAGCGCGCAAATTGTCTCACTGACTTTCACAGGCCGGGGGTGCAAGGTAATGTTGGCATTACTAGTAGCAGTGCACTCTCCGGCATCATGCACAGATATCTGCAACGATTGGGAGGTTTTCGCCATAGAGTAAACGATTGCGAGATGCCAAGTGCATTGCGCAGATAACAGCGGTCGGGGCCGCCCGATGACGCCTCCGCGATGGAAGTGTGGCTCGTGTTGCTGCCGGTTGACCGATAGATGGAAGCCGCCGGCAAATGCGCAGTGGCCATGGTGTCTGTGCGGAATAGAATGTTGCACGGGCCCGTGACAATCGGACTCCCCGTTGCTGAGATCTGACGTCAGTGACGGCGCTTTATGCCGGGTAGTGGGTCCTCGGGCTAGATAGGAAGTGTTAGCGCGAGTGTAAGCCGCGATAAGAGAGAGTTTTTGGCTTCGGAACCGCGGAAATTGCAAACTTTTCTATAACCCTAACTCTGAACTTGAACGATGCGGGGGGAGTTTTTATCCACTGAGGTTTCACAAAGAAGTTCTATTAATCCTTAAATACCCACTGTTTCTATATGACTGTTATGTTTCGTGAGATTAATCGGACCAGCCGAAATACATTCTTGATTCCTATCGCAGTATTTGCTGTGCCAAGAGTACCGTTCTGAAGAACCAAATTGGCCAAGCGCGCCCAGTACCCGAGCTTGCCCCCGTCCGGCAATATTATCCACTCAATTCCAAGAAGAAACGACCTTCAGTCATGCATGACAGCCTATTCCAAGCTGCTGTAATTGGCTAATTGTCATAACTTTTATCAATCAATCTCTTTGGAGTGCGACTGCATAATCGCAAGGCATCTGACAAGTCTATTTACGACAGTGGCAGGTGGGACGGGCGTTTATCGCATAAGAAAGAGTTATCAATATTCCGAGATATGGCAAGAAAGAGTTATCAATATTCCGAGATATGGGCGCGAACACTGCGTTGACTTTCTCGGCTCATATCTCCTCACCTCGCATGCCTTGTCCTATCCCCAGCTTGGCAGTTGCTGATTCAGATTCAATTGCACATATAAAGTATGGAATCCGGCAACTGCACATATGCCCACCGCCGGAGTCTAATTGTGTCTGAAATTTGCCGTTAGCTGCTTCGTCACGATCTCTGACCTCTAATTAGTACGGTTCTTGACACGGTATGTCTACTCACTATAATGGCCTGCCATACATCTTCTGATAGTCGTCCAGGCTGCACAGCATGGCGAAAGACGATGCCTACACCAGTGAGAAGGAGGCAGACGTTAACGTCGCAGTCCATGGCCTAGAGAAGGAGTCCTCCAATGACGACAGTGTCGACAACGTGGCACGCGAGAAGATTGTCAATCGTATCAAAGTTATGAATAAGACGGGCGACACTGGTGATGAAGATCCGTTGAATGACAGAGGTTCGGAGTTTCTCTACGAGAAGCTTTTGGTAACCAATCTTCAAGAAAGTCTTGAAATCCTACGGAAGGCTCTGGTAGAGCATTACGGCGACGTCAACTTTGAAAACGAGACATACGACAATATCCAGCGTATGGTTGACGGTCACGAGGCATATGGACAAGACATCGACACTTATGAGCTGGATTGTCGACTCGAAGCCGTCGTCATCAAGTATCACTCGCCATATCCGGAAGTACGCGCAGTCACGGACCCGTTCGATGATACGGAAATGCCTGTCGAGACTATTCGCGCGTATATTCTTGGTGCTCTTTGGGTCGCAATTGGAAGTTTCATTAATGAGTTTTTCACTTTCCGCCAGCCAGCTCTCAGTCTTAGGTCGACCGTTATCCAGCTCTTCCTCTTCCCATGCGGTAAATTTACACAGCTGTTACCCGATTGGGGGTTTACCTTTATGGGAACTCGCTACAGCATTAATCCCGGCCCCTGGTCGATCAAGGAGCAGATGTTGGCTACCATCATGATCAATGCTGGTGCGCAGACTTCCAACTGGATGTCAATGACTGTCACTCTACGTCATAAATTGTTCTTTGGATACGAATGGGTGGATTTCGGCTTTATCTGGCTCATGAACTTTGCCAGCTTGTTCTTCGGCTATGGTCTTGCCGGCATTATGCGAAAGCTTGTTATATTCCCAGTCAAAGCAGTATTTCCCAATGTGTTGCCAACGCTCGCACTCAGCCGAGCTTTGGTTGTCAAAGAGACGAAGACCTCGGTTAACGGATGGACAATCACCCGCCAGAAGTTTTTCTTCTTGACTTTCGGTCTTTCGTTTCTTTATTTCTTTGTGCCGAACTATCTCTTCAGGGCTCTCAGTACGTTCAATTGGATGACATGGATCGCGCCCAAAAACGTCACGTTGGCAATGGTTACCGGGTCGTTTATTGGTTTCGGCGTCAATCCTATTCCCTCCTTTGACTGGGCGGTTATCAACTACGGAAATCCTCTTGTGTACCCGTTCTTTGCGTTCATGAATAGGTTTCTCGGCATCCTTATTTCCGGATTCATTATGGTCATTATTTATTGGACAAATCATAAGTGGACGGCTTATCTTCCTTTGAACGTGAACGATGTCTACGACAGATATGGAGAAGAGTACAACGTCTCAAGGATCATGGTGGATAACGAGTTTAGACCGGACCTGTACAAGGACTACTCTCCGCCATATATGTCGGCTGGTAATTTGGTTGGCACTGGTGGTCTCTGGGCAGTCTACACCTGCACGTTCGTGTACGTGGTGATCAGCGAGTACAAATTGCTATGGGAAACGTTAAAGATGATGGGCACCTCACTCCGACACCCGTTCCGAACGTCACTGGACGAATTTGATGACCCACACTCGCACATGATGTCCCGGTATCCAGAGGTCCCGGATTGGTGGTACCTTGTTATATTTTTGGTCGGTGCGGGTACGGGATTGGCCTCCATCTTGGCGTGGCCGACTACCGTGCCTATCTGGACCGTCATTATGATTTTCCTGTTCAACATTGCTATGCTTATGCCTACTCTGGTCGTTATGTCGCGAACTGGTTATTCAATGGGCTTTGGTGCATTCTCGGTCATTATTGCGGGTTTCATGGACCCTGGTAACCCCGTGACAAATATTGTGATTCGCATGTGGGGCTACAACATCGACGATCAAGCCGAGAGCTTCATCGGCGACCAGAAGCTAGCGCATTACGCCAAGATCCCTCAGCGAGCAACATTCCGGGCCCAGATTCTCGCAACTCTTATTCAATGCTGTTGCACTGCTGGCGCAGTTGAGGCCCTGTTTTCGTCTGTTAAGGACTTCTGCAGTGTTACTCAGGTCGACAGATTTGTCTGTGCCTTCCCGAGAACTGTTTACGCCGATGCGATCATGTTTGGTATCATCAACCCCAATCGTGTTCTCGATACCATCTACCCCGCATTGAAGAACGCTTTCTGGATCGGTGCCGTGGTCGCTGTCCCGTTCGGTTTCGCGCAACTTAAATGGCCCCAGCGTCTGAAAGGCCTAAACCCGGCGCTTATCGGCTATGGTACTATTTTCTGGGGTTCGACCTATAACTTGACCTACTATATTCCCGGTGTATACATGTCGTTTTTCTTCATGTATTACATGCGACGACGGTATACGGGCTGGTGGACAAAGTACAACTATATTCTCACGTCCGGAATGTCGGCCGGGGTTGCATTTGCCGGTGTCGTTATTTTTGCCTCGTTGTCGTACACGCAGACAACGCTTCCGTGGTGGGGCAACAGGATTTTTGCGACCGGAGTGGACTATGCACGCAAAGCTTCGCTGCTTGAGATTCCGGAGGAAGGTTTTGGTCTCAAGCTCGGCGAGTTCAGTTGATCTTTTGGCCGTGGTTTTTGGTGCTCAACAGGGTCTGTGATTGGTTTAGAGCCTGTATCTATTTATTAAGCTCATTATTTATCTGACATGCTCATGCATACTCACAAGCGCGGAAGTAGCGCTGGAACAAGCAGCGAAAGTTTCTGTACGAGCACTCTGCCCTGAAATCTATTGTTGAAGTAGCCCATCCCGATAGACTTGTCTGTGATGCTGAATATGAGGGTAGTGGCCAAGACCAGCACTGTAATTGACCACGTATGTATGCATGGGCCGTGCTCAAGGTTTCTCCGACCTTGTTCTTGGTGAAACCCTGGAGCTGTGCTACGTGAATATGTACCATAGGTGTATTGCGGCGCCGCAAAGGTGCGGGTTAGGGTAAATAGCCGTCATCCTTGAATATCGCTATTCCCTGTCCGGGAAGACTGCGGTGGGCGGGGGGGGGGGGGACACAATGCTCCTGACAGTTTGTCAGGATCGTATCCCCGTCGCTGATGCGCCTGACGGGTCTCCAACGGCGCGCCACAGCCACACCGCCTAAGCCGCACGGATAAGTTATCAGTCTCCGCTCCGTTCTAGCGTCTCCGCACCGTACTTCCGTTCTTCCGTTCTTCCGTCCTTCCGTGCCCCGTTCCGCTGTTCCTCCGTGCTTCGGTTTTTCCGCCCTTCCGCTCTCCGCTCCGTCCTTTCCTCCGTTCTCCACTCCACTCTACTATTTGGGTTAGACTCGTACCAAGTGCGAAGAGAGCGTGGTATTTGCTTCATATATTTTGTTTGCGTCTACTAAACTATTGGGTAGCACCTACGCGCTAAATGATGACATATATACATGTTTACTTACTTTGTATTAAGAATTGTACTCGGATTGCCGACGGCAAGAGCTGGAAGACACGGGTATAAATACAGACCGTTCCAACTCCTCTTGTCGTGAAGATCGTGTGATGAGACTCGATCCGCAACAGTCGACTGAGTAGATGGTCCTACTTGGTCCTCCTCCTTGGGGCTCTGGTTGGATGTAGAAAGACATTGTTGGTGGTTATTGCAAGAGATGATACGAGAGCGGGTAAAAGATATGGCGTAGCTTGAAGCGGTGTGGATTGATTACTCTAGGCCTCCAGGAGCGGAAGTCTAGTTAACTATATACATTATGCATGTCCTGGCTAGCCGTCGTATTCTCCTTCTGAAAATTGGACCACATTATTCCGAACAACGACTGCACTCTCCAGACTTGCACCCTCGCTCAAGCACGTTTCACATATGTTCCTAGTCTCGCTGGAAATGCGTCCTTCGCTGGATGGTTTGGTCTTCTGATCAGCTTTCAGATCTTGCTGGGTCAAGTGCAGAACATGGGGATACACTATTGCTAAATTCAGTGGACTTCTTCGTGAGTTACTCGTCTATACATGCTATTTATCTGATATATTACTAACTTGTCTGTAGTTGAGCTCATTGGATATGTTGCTCGCACACAGATGCACTTCAACACTTTCGCCCAGACTCCATTCAGGTGTAAGGACAGTCACCTCTAATCCATTCGGATCTCTCTCTGACAGTGCAGGTATTTACTCTGCTTGACCATCGCTCCTGCATTTCTTGGTGCCGCCGTTTTCTTTGTCTCTCCAGAATGTCAGGATAATGGTTTCTACCCTCGTCGCAGTTGCCACGTACTAACTTGTCTTAGCGTTGTGATTTATGGACAGAACCTTTCTCGGTTCACGCCCCGAAATTACTCTCTTCTCTTTATTGCGTGCGATTTCCTGTCGCTCTGTCTTCAAAGTGCAGCTACATTGTAGTCTTCCACAACCGGAATTGGTGGCTAACTCTATCTACAGCGGCCGGAGGTGCCATTGCAGCGTCGGCTACTACGCAAAGTTAGACTAATGTGGGTAAGAACATCATGCTGGCTGGACTTGCTTTTCAAGTGGCTGCGACTATGCTGTTCATGACGGCTTGCGCCGAATTTGCCTGGAGAGTGCGTAAAGCCGGTCCCAATGCGCGTGAACCCACTCATGCCAAATTGAGAAGTACCTTGAAATTTCGCCTATTTCTCTGGGGCCTTGCCGTAGCTATTGTCTGCATCTTTGTGAGAAGTGTGTACCGTATCGCAGAACTCAGTCAGGGATTCCGCGGATCACTTGCCAACCAAGAGGTCACGTTCATGGTCCTCGAGGTAGGGTACGTATTATACCTTCGAATATGTGACGAGTGGATCGCTTACTGAAACCACCGTAGGATGATCTTCATCGCTGCTGGAGCTCTGACATTCCTTCATCCCGGAATCTGTTTCCAAGGAAGCTGGGAAGCGGCCGACTTTCGTCTCGGTCGTAGTAAGAGGGAGGACACTATGGAAAGCGTGCCGCTCTCCGATATGAACACTACAGTCGAAAGACGAAAGGAGAGTTACAATTAGAAACGGTTGCATGGCTGGTTGTGACGGCGATGTACACATTGCGATAAGCATATTTACTATCTATGGTAGAATTCTGTCAGTGGCATGGGTAGAGTATGACATGCGAGATAAGATGGTGTTCGCATAATAGAATGTAGGGGTAATATCAAAATGCCACTGAAAAGTTTCATAATATCAAAAATGCCACTGGCCTTGTACCCATGGTACCCAACACCGGTGTCCTCCCAATCTCCGCGGGCTCCCGGTACCCAATTATTCTACATCCTTAATGGTTAGGTTGAACGCGTCGCGTCAGTAGTATTAGCGTGGTCGCGTTATCGAGAACCAAGCCCTCCCTCAAGCACTCCGCACCCATAATGCTGCTAAAAGTTGGCGATCAGTTCCCTGATATCGAGGCTTTCAGGCATGCGATGAAGTCAAATGCTATTGTATCAGTTCGTCACTGTAAATCTGACACTACACGGGTCCGTCTAAAGTGCAAGGATGGAGCGCGTCCTTGGAATTTGCAGGCCAGACGCGTAAAGGATAGCAGTCTGTTCAAAGTTACAGCTACAAAATCTATCCACAATTGCAATCAGGTCGTGCAACAGAGCAAGCACGCCAATAAGAGATGGGTCGCAGATGTATATGCCGGAGAGATTGAGCGGAAGAGCCTACAATCCTCTGCACTTAAAGGACGATGCTCATCTTGATCACAAAGTGAAAATCGGCTACCGTGGCAGCGAGAGCAAAGGACAGAGCCAAGGAGAAAATCAATGGTTCAGATACTGGAAGCTTTGCAAAGCTTCCAGAATATATTCGGACCTTTAGAGATCTCAATCCTGTTGGCCACGCGGTCTTGCGGATTGTTCAAGAAAAGTTCTACAGCATGTTCGCAAGCTTTGCTCCATTGATTGCAGGAATTCAGCATCCATTAATCGTTTTCGATGGAACACATCTGACTTCAAACTATCAAGGTATATTATCGATTGCTGTTGCAATCGACGCAGAAACTAAAATTTCCTCTCGGTTTTGGTGTCGAAGAAGGCGGAAAATCGAGACAACTGGAATTGGTATTGGAATAAATCTTTAAACATTGTGTGCATTATGTTAGTCTCTGAAGTTGGGCGCTTCGTGCGGTTGCTGTTGGAAGAAATCCGGCGGGTACTATGGGTACAGGGCCCGGTGGCATTTTTGATATTATCCCTAGAATGTATTTGAATTAAAAGACGAAGGTCCAGTTTGCAACGCCAACCTTGTACAGAATTCGCTCATCTTACAATCTCTACCAGTAAACTTTCCTCTTACAACATCAAGGAATCAAATATCGAATCATCCCAAACTCCCCACGGAAATTCAGTAATATCGAAGTCTGAAATATTCATGGCGCTCTGGCTGATGTGGTCGGTATCCAACAATGGTGATGGCTCTGTAATAGCTTGTGACCGCATTGGCAATGGCTCCTGAGATTCACCAAGAGGGGGAGAATCGCTTTCCATCGTTCCTTCGCTATTCGTCTACATTCAAAGATAAGCGATATCGAGAACTCGCTTCGAAAATGCTCATTATAAAAGGATGACTCAATTCGGGCGAGGACTTCGATTAATGCAGCCGCGCGCTCGTGTTCATCACCTGGTTCTCTAACTGATCGACGATGGACGTTTATTGCATCTTGAACTTTGCGACGTGCCATATTTATATCACACATCTCCAATTGTGATGGCATTCCAATCACTCTAAGGAGGAATAGTGAAGCAAATACTATCAGCGTAAAATGAATCTTTGGATAACATATCTGCGACCTGGATGATGCCATATTGTGTATCCCTGAATCATCCAGAGCCGACTTGCCGAAGTTGTCAATCATAGACGCAGCTGCGGTCAAGCCGTAGGTCAGAATCACCAATTGTGCAGGTTTCAGATTCGTAACGCGTCGGACTCTGGAGGACGAGCGATCGATGTCGCACAAGGACAGGTCAGGGTTTAGGACAGGAGAGATATTTCCAACTCTGCACACCATACATGCCTAAAAATTGTCTTAATCGAGTCAAGTTCTCGGTCAAAGATTGTTGTCAATGTATTACATGAAAGTAGATCGAAACTTCCTTCAAAGCCAGACACCACTTTTGCCATGTGACAATGAATTAACACGAGGGCATTGAACTCTGAAAGGTCATTACCAGCAAGGCAAATAGAATTTATTTTATCCAAATATGAGCGAGTCGGTAGTTGAAGTGGAAATCCGTGCATTACGCTCAGCTATTATATGTTAGCATGGCCAAAGATAGCATGATCAACTAACCTCGTGCTTATGTAGATGCACCCCTTCCACGGTCTCTCGCTGAAAAATCTTTGGCGAGGACTAGGGCTGCTCCGAATACGAATATTCGCAGTAATCGGCATTATTCGTATTCGTTATTCGCAAGTCCCAACCG
>PPJX02000262.1:0-11566 GCA_003705915.2 Lipomyces lipofer | reverse complement strand
CGTCATTGAGAAGCCGGTAATCCAGGCGTTTCTGGCGGCTGGGTCGAGGATTAGGGTCCATATTAGCAATCCGTGTTGTTTAAAGAAGCAAAAGGTTCAGCGATTGGATTTGGATTTGGATTTGGATTTTGTTCCTTTCGAGTTGGAGTCGGCGATATAGAAAGGGGTACAGTCACGTGATTTTTATCGGTACGAATACTATATCGGCAGGTATCTGCGGCAGATACCTGCCGATATAGTATCGGCGGCTAAAAATCTCGCCGATAAAATTACGAATAATTATCGGCAGGCTTTTTGTTTCACCGATATAGTATTCGTCGTGCAAAAAGCCGCCGATATCGTATCGTCAACAGCCCTACCTGTTTCAGAGTTATGCCATGACAGTAAAATACATCCATTAAATGATAAATACAGTATTGTACAAGTAATGTCTTTCGCTGCTTCTAATCGACTAAGTGCGCATACTCTGGCATATCCTTCAGTCGCTGGTTCGTGAACTTCTCGAGCTTGTTCGCGTTCTATATGGTGATCAGCAGTATTCAATACATTCAGAACAAAATATACACACCTTGTAATACGTCGTGGTTTCATTATTGTACTGACGACAGTTGTTGAATATAAGACGCGCATCATACAAGAAGTCCTCCATAGTTTGATATGCATCTGATTCGAGGCGCTGTTCCATCGTGGATAGGTCTAAATTACTGTCAGTGGATCTACAAACCAGAAGTTCCTCCCATACGTACCCATAGGCTCCTTGATGATCTGATAGTAGTCGTTGACTTCGTCCTTGTTGACAGGCTGTGCGAAAGGCCAGGCAGACGGATGATTCGTCATCTCGTTAAGCAGGTGCTGCATAACCGCAAAATGAGGACCACGCTTTGGCCGCCGAGCGAGCTCGTCCATTTCAGGAGTCCAGCCGGCCTCTTTCAGTCCGGGAATCGTCATGGGATCTAGGGTGGTGCCTTCGACCTTGAACAATTCAATTCCTGGCCGGACGATGTGTGACTTCGATATCTGCTTGATCTTCGACATTATTGCAGCCTTCTGCCGTAATATAATATTGCTCGAGTCAAGATATCGTATTCGGGGTATCATAGAGCATTGCATAATGGTTCCTCCTTCGTAATCCTTAATGTAACCCATCCATATTGACTTTTCCAGCGTGATCTCCTTTGTGAACCCTTGCTTTTTGAAGTAGCCGATAGCATAGTTATCTGCATAGGTGAGAAAGTACATGATGGGAGACGTTGCCTTGACGTAGTCTTTCAGGTGATTCATCAGATGCGCGCCATATCCTTTAACTTGCTCCGAAGATGCGATGGCACAGAACACAATCTCTGCAAACTTTCGCGAGTTGAATGGCCGATATGTGATGCCGCCGACCACAGTCAACGGCTTCTTGACGATCGCGATTGAAAGATGACTTCGGTCATAAACCAACCTGGCAATATACTCTCTAGGCATTTTCGGCAGCTGCTTCTGAAAGATGTTCTTGAGGCCTGTAAGGATCATCAGGTTCTCCCTGCTATTGTCGTTATTCACTACTCGGAACTCAATGACCCCGTCGCGCTCTTCTATGACTGCGGGTCGCACTTTATCTTCATACAGCACGCCATCGTATATGAACGACGACGATGTATATCTCACTGCTGTCTCATCTTCATCTTCATCTTCATTTCTTTTTGCTTCATCTTCGTCTTCGTCCTCATCTTCGTCTTCGTCTACGTCTTCGTCTTCGTCTTCGTCTTCTCCTTCTTGTTTGTCATCTGATTTGATTGCGGCCTCGTTCTCTTGTAGACCATCAGCGCTGGTGTCCTCTTCTAAATTGCCTTGAGCCTCATTAGTTACAGGCTCGCCATTCTCAACCACAGCGTCTTCCTTTCTATTCCCATCCTCCTCATCGTCGTCGATTACTCTGGCGCGTTTAGCAAGCGGCTCGTCCTCAGAATCTACGCTCGAACCCTTGCGTTTTGAATTGATTCCATCCTCTAAATCAGATGTCAGCGTACGAAGCTAATAGGTCAGAGACAGTACAATTGAAATTTTCTGCTTGTGTAGTATTCGCTTCTGTACATACCTGAACTTTCTCTTGCCGCATCCATAGCTGAAGACGAAATTAGGAGAGATACTCCAGTTGCTGTTGTCAACTGGGCATCGCCTGCTTTCGCCGCACGGGAGTGAAAGTCTAAATGCGTGGCGCAGAAATGCGTGCGCCACAACTCCCAAAGTTGCGGATGTTGCTCAGGATAAGAGGAGATTTACGTGGCACCTCATTCGAACAGATCGGTTTCGTCCATGACTACGCCTAAATTGTGATCAATTAATTCTGGATACGGATATGGCTACGTCACTAGCGGTATAATTCTTTTTAATGTCATGAATTGTCTTTTTTGCCGGATGATAAGTCTGACTTCTTAGAAAACTTGGAATCAAGCTCCCCCATTCGTGCCTACGGTCCCGATTTCATCGCAACCAACTGTAGCTACGCTTCTACTACTGATAGGCAAGTATCGATTCTTCTACTGTAGTGTATGGCTATACTAATGACGAATTCAGGATTCATCTTGACGGCGCTCTTTAGCTTTACAGGTCAGAAAATTTGCTTTAGATCCAACTTCGAAGTCGCGCTAATGGTGAACCTGACTATAGATAATAAAGGGACTATGGGTCTTGTGAAGCAGGTTGCGATTGCTTTTCCGGCGTCCGTCACTCTTGGGTAATTTATCCGGTTGCCGTGTGAATGATTTTCCGCGGGGATTCAATGCTAATGATCCGGGTTTTAGGTTCGGATTTGTCTATTTGTTGTGCGCCGTCGGTGTTTATGTTTGAATGGTCAATGGGTCTACGATGGCAACGAAGTGCGATGTGAACTTGTATGATATATTGGCGCGTTTAACAAGGAGATTAGATGGTCCATTGCTGATCTACTCCTGGAGTTTCCATTCCAATGTGACGATAGCTATTTGGTAATATCTCGTCTGAGCCATGACGCTATGACTTAAACCGAACAAACCATAGCAATTAGATCCTTCCCTGCAAATATATTGTTCATCTAGTGAAGTACCTGTCTATATGTGCTGCGTAACTAGGACAACTGTATTGAGGTTTGTGGCGGTGCAGAGTCGCAGCCGCAGGAGCGCGTTGCAACAAGTGATCATTGCTAGGATGCCGCCTCCTGGACCCTTCTGTCCTTCCACCTCGCATGAGCAATTCGACCAGCTTGTAGTAATTTTTTATAAAAGATATCTACTTGTCAGTACTGGTCATCAATTGGCCACGATTGTTCGTCTAATATTATATACCAAAAGTCTGGACAAACTGTTTTGTCAAGTCGACACGGCTGTTTGGTCATTCGTCCATGTCCGTGCTGACCTTGTGCTATCGCAGTAACATACTCCTTTGTGACCCAAATGGCTTCCAAACGACAAGAAAAGGCAACATTCGAAAGGAACCAGCAGATTCTCAAAACATTGCTAAAGGAACACGGCAACAAGTTCTGCTCGGACTGCAAGAAGAATGCATATCCTCGGTGGGCGAGTTGGAATCTAGGCGTGTTTATATGTATCAGGTATGGA
Source organism: Lipomyces lipofer (assembly GCA_003705915.2). Taxonomy (NCBI): domain Eukaryota; kingdom Fungi; phylum Ascomycota; class Lipomycetes; order Lipomycetales; family Lipomycetaceae; genus Lipomyces; species Lipomyces lipofer. Next base: position 7,988 of record PPJX02000262.1, on the reverse strand, counting down.
CGGGTCGTTGTTTTGTTGCCTGGTTTTCTTCGATCGAGAACTTAAGCTAACAATGTGTGGCAGGTGTTCGGGTATTCACAGAAGTATGGGAACGCACATCAGTAGAGGTATGAATCGAGCATATGGTGTCACCTGTCGCATTGGCGGCCTTACTGACATGGTATCTAGTGAAATCAGTTGATCTCGATTCGTGGACGGATGAGCAATTGCAGAATATGGTGCGGTGGGGTAACACGAAAGCAAACAAGTACATTATGATTTCTTGAAGAAAAACCATCAGAATATATCGCGGCTGACGATTATGTAGGTACTGGGAAGCAAATCTTACAAGTGGGCATGAACCTATGGACAAGTATGCTGTCTAAGTAAACGTGGGAAGTAAAGAAACGAGGCTGACAACATTCTAGTAAAATGGAGAATTTCATTCGAACCAAGTATGAAATGAAGCGATGGTGCGCTCCAGGTCCGTTGCCAGATCCCGATACGCTGAGCGACACCGAGAAAGTCGAGCCCAAGGAGCATGCAGTGGCCCACAAGAAATCTAGCACCACCAAGAAGTACTCCTCGCACGGGTCGTCGCCGTCCGCGATCTCCTCCGAGTCATTCAAAAAAGGGCCCGATTTGTTGGGGTCTGTGACAGCGAGACCAGCGTCCACTCCGGCTTCTATTTCGGCTGCGCCGACGTCCAACGTTATTGGTAGCTCAACTATAAGACTGAAGACTGAACCTACTGTCGCACCGAGGCAGAAGCCATCAGACGACCTTCTGAGTCTGGGAATCTCTTCTGCTCCGGTCTCTCGCACAGGATCCGCAGGAGGCCATGTTTCTTCTCCACCAGCATCCACGGCAAATATGCGTCCAGATCTCAAGTCTTCTATCCTATCCCTTTATTCCGCTCCGAGACCACAGCCTGTCCTTCAGCAACCAGTTGGATTTGCGGCTACTGCTCCACAGCAACAGCCGTCAACTGAGATGCCGGGATTTTCCGGCGGATTCGGAGGCAATGACTTGGCGAACCCATTTAGCGATCTGTCGATAGGATTGTCCGCCGCTCCAGCAGCACCAAGGACAGGCGATCCCTTTGCGAGCCTTGCCGGTGTGAATGCATGGTCTAGTTCTTCCGCCAGCAGGAAATCGAGCGCCACCCCGTCCGGGAGGAACAGCAGCGCCTCCAACAGTAGTGCATCTACACCTGCACCGGCTGCACCGGCCCCAATTTCGTCGACGGGCTTCTTCGCCGATGTGCAAGTCACATCCCCGGTCGTCTCTCCAATGGCCGCCGTCCCAGCCGCAGTGCCACCTCAGTCGTCGCTCTTGTCGTTCGACTCCGACCTATGGAAGACTCCAGCGGCGACTGGCTCGGAAGGTCTCGGTGCCCCGGGGAGGTCCAATATCGAGATTGCACCGCTCGAGGACGAGTTTGGGGGGTTCGCGACCGCGCCTCCTACGCCTGGCGCGGCTGTTCGCACACAGGGAATTCCGAGTGCGGGTTTCGACTGGGGGTCGCCGGATGTCAGCGGTTTGGGCGCCAGTGCTACAGCGACTGGGAGTGGTACTCGGCGTTCGAACAAGAATAACGACGATGATATGTTTTCGAATGTTTGGGGTTGAGGAAGGGAATTGATGCACAAATAAAATTTTGAGGTGGAAGCTTTGTTTTGTGGTTACAATCTGGTGCTAGATGCATGCATTTGTATAGTATGAATAATTTTTAAGTGGTTTTAATTTTTGACGAGATATTGAGCTATCGCAACGCCGATTGGTCCCAACTGTTTCACAATCGAAGGTATTCGATGTGCATCTCTGTGTTCACATACGTGGAACGTTTCAATACGTAGCCCAACTATGAATTTAGGGGACACCCTAATTAATAAAGTACGACATGAAATTTCTCAAATTACACCCTTCAGTACTATACATTAAAACATGCTCTATCCCAGGCAGACAAATTAACCAAATTGCAAACGACGTACTCTCGAACCCCATTTAAAAACCGATAATGCACAAAAAATAGCTACACCATAAACCGTTTCAGAGATTTGCCTTTGTAAAGATTCGTTTCAACGCTTTCGCCTGGCCTGCATGTGATAGTGAATCTTTGAACCGCGCGATTTAATGTGCGTCACTGGCCCATTCATAGCCTTCCTGGGAATGCTCTTGTCAATATTATCCCTCGGTCTGTAGGGATCAAAACCGACGTGAGCTTTCTTGCGAATACGCACGTGGCCGGATTTCTTCGACTTTTGCGAGAGTTGTTCGTGCAGCAGTCCGTTCACCTGGGATAACGGCGGTCGCTCTGTTTCGGCACGGATATTGCTTGGTCTTGGCGACGGGAGCTCCTCCGGCTCAACATCATCATCCTCGACTTCGGACTCCTCGCCTTGTCGGCTGTTGTTCTTCTCGAAGTCGTCTCGAGACACAAGCTCGCCGAGATTGTCATCGTCAAACAGTTTGGATGTCAGCGGCTGAGGCGTTCCGCTCGAGCGGGACTCCAACGCCTGACGCTTCCGTGTCTTCAGGATAGGAGACCGCGGAGGCTGCACAGGCTCGGGCTTTTCATCAGACTCTGCCTCCGTGGGCCTCTTTTCGCTGTGAACTACGCCATTTGTCTGTTTCTTCTTTGGCACTCCATTCGCTATTGCCCCTGCCGATGCTGCCGCCGCACTACTCCCATGCTTCCCACCCGTGCGATCCCGCGCGTAAATCAAAATATACGCCTCCTGCTGCAACGCCTCCTTCTCCCTCACCTCACTGACACTCTCGTCGTCGTGCAGCGCCCACTTCCCGTTCGGCTGCTTGCAGTACGCGTAGTAGTGTCCGGCGGACGCGCGCCTTCCCTGGTGCACGAGCACGCCGATGAGGTCATACGCGAGGGTTTCATTCCGTGAAGAGTATTTCGTCAAATTAAGCTGCCTCGGGTAGCGGATATACCCCGATATCTTCGCCGTCCCTCGCATGAGGAAATCGAACCGCTTGAGGTGCAGGGTGAGGTACTCGGGCGCATCGTATATGAGCGATCCCTTGACCGCGTCGACATGCGTCTTGCAGCGCTCGCATTTGTACGCGTTGTGGTTCGCGTGGCTAAGGTGCTCGGGCGCAAAGAACGTCTCTAGCGCGTCCACGAGCGGAGTATTGCGGCGGATGTCAAGCTGCATGTCGAGTGTCGGTTGAAACGTGTTAGATGCGTAGTTGCATTTGCGGCAGCGGATTTGCTGGCGGAGACGGCTGCCGAAGATTCGGTGAATGGCGGAAGTTTCCTTGACGGCTTCAGGAAGGGTTCTACTTGTACGTTAGTAACGGCCAATTTACAGAAACCCAAAATGAGATTTACTTTGGTGCGATGGAGTTCTGGATCGCGTCAAGGAACTGACGCAGAAACTCATGTGCGTCTTCTTGTCGATGTTCGCTCAGTCGAGATCCAGCAGCTGAGAGATATCAGTACCTCCGCAAAGAAAAAAAGCAGTTATAAGTTTCGTACCTCTCAATTTCTTGATAATAAACCGCGGGAATAAAGTTCGCCGCCGGGACTTGTCTGTGTAACACTCTTCGAGGAGCTTGCGGAAGGTACACATCACGCATGAGTCCTTATGAGAGCCTGTTCCAAAGTTAGTGGCCAAAGTCGATTGGGATCAACACAATTTGCGTATGGCAATATACAATCTTTGCTCTTGTGGAGGTGTAGCCCATACTCGACAAACATCGGCACGTGCATCAGAAGCTGCAGACAAGCGTTCATGAAGCATGTCACGCCATTATTCATGAGTCCTGGAGTGCTTCCGTACTTGTGCAGCCACTGAGTGGGTAGTTCGTTTCGTCGAAACAGCGGTGAATGAGGCTCGTCGTACGAGTCTCCGGAGTCGGAGTCATCGTCCTCGTCGATCACTTTGCGCTTCTTCACGCTGGTGTGCGTGCCATTCACCGGACACGGAGCTGGCTTCTCAGCGTCAGCGTTTCCACCGCGAGTGAGTACGACGAAGTTTGGCGGAGGAATGGTAAGCATCTGGTCCTCGGGCTCGCGAGCGAGATGGAAGGAAAGCGGTTGCGAGAGACAGTCTTGGACAGACGGCGCCCCAGTTTGGCTAGTAATTGCAGCGAAAGAAACGGCAGCTGCAGCTGTTCTCGACATGTCTTGTTGAAAGTATAATGGCGACGAAAGTTGCGATGGACGACGCGTGGCGGAACGCGTCGCGTCCGGACAAGGAGGATGACGAGGATGCAGAGATGTCGATCAGTTCGAGGCCATAGCACTGTGGTCACGAATGACAGCTTCGTCAGAAACGGAACTTTGTTTGTATATCGTGAAGATCGATGTCGATGTCGACCTACTACTAGGTCGCGAGGCCAGAGGTTTTTTTTTTTTTTTTTTTTGCCTTCGTTCGGGAACGCGGCGTTCGGCGGGAGCTGCAGAAGCGTCTCTGCGGTTGAGGATTATACGTAACGTTGTCGATGCGTATATGCTCTGAATGACGGCTAATTTACAAGAGCGAGAATAATCCACGAAGACACACCATTGATGGTACTACTCTTAGAGCCGGCAACGCGTCTTAATTTAACAGCTGGTTCTTTGGTCCCTGTAGGCCTGTATTGGACTTTTTCACTGGCTGGTAGAGGAGAGAGATGAGCGGCCCTAAATTCAGGGGCTCCTGCAGCTTGTGCCACCGCAGTGGACATTTAGATTGTTTTTAGTGAAGCTAGGAGGATTAGAGTTAAAAAGCGGAGAATAAAGACCATCTTATCGCCTGCAGGGCGACTTTACGATGCGCCGGTCCTCTCAAGAAGTAACTGCGTCACAACCCGCAAGCTGTGTCCATCGCTTTGGATGCTGAGCAGCCTGTACACCTGTACTCGCGAGACTAATAAGTCTTCTGGTTGGCCCCTTGGCCCCTTTCATGCTGTTTGCCTGCAAGGTACTTTGTTGCGCGCTACGAACAGAGTCTGATGAATACGTGGTGAAATTGGTGTTATTGCAGGGCGCGTGCAAGTCGTTTTGTACTGTACACAAAACGTTCCTAGACACGCGTGTTCTTGTTCTGAGGCCAAACTCACGGTCACTTGGGCGCCAATAATGCTTCTGATCAGGCCCCAGCATAGTGCCATTGTGACGCGATTAGGGTAGCCCCCCTTCTTCCTCCCCACCCTCCCCTTCCCTGCCATGTTTGGTCGATTGAAATTTCCATAGTATACGGGTGTGTTTTGCTCGCATAGGGGCCCTTCCTCTCTTCCTCTACGCGAGTCGCGAGTGCAAAATGAATGAATTCCAGAAAGGAGCAGACACGTGTACCGGTCAGGTCGAGTGTGCTCGCTTCGAGTGCTCTCAGCTCAGCTCATGGCCGTGGCGAGGTCGCTATGCTAAATGTGGAACAACGCTCATCAAATGGCTGTGCTTGGGACCCAGCACAGCGATCGTTTATTTCGCCACCGCAGTGGTTTCTGCGTGGCGAACGAGCTGCATGCCGCTGATCACGCTTGCCCCAATACGGATTAGGTGTATTGCTCAAACATGTGCGGCAGCATTGCCTGCTCGTTGTCGGTGCCGCCAGCTGCAGCGTGGGCTGCGCCGTCGTTGCAGCCTTCATTGCTGCAACCGCCGTCTCGTCTCCCTCACTGCCTCGTCGTCTTCCTCGTACTCGTCGTCCGCCTTTTTTTTCTCTTGTAGGTCAACGTTCGTTTGTTAGCCACACGCCATATAGTCTTCCGAGCCCGCACTTGCGATCCACACTCGTTTATACAGCTCGCTTGTACTTTCTTCGTTCGTTGTGTCCTTACTGTATTTTATCGCGTCCGACCCTTTGTTCGCTTAGTTGTTTACGCACTCGATCGCACATTGCTTTCCAAGTTTATCATGGCTCGTCGTCCGTCGACCTCGCAGATCATGTCGTCGACTACCCACGGCTTCCAGCAGCTCGCGCCGCCCATCTCACTCAAGCTCATCGCGCTCTCGCTGTCCTGGTACTGGTCGTCAGCGGTCTCCAATACCCTTACGAAGGCTATCCTAAACGCGTTTCCCTACCCGATCACGCTCACCGTCCTCCAATTCGCTTTCGTGGTGTTCTGGGCCGTCACCATATCTGTGCTGACGCGAAGCTCATTGCCTGGTTTGTCTCGGCTGCTGCCGTTTACGCACACTGGCTTAACGCGGCCAACGAAGCAGATCGTCCTGACGATTGCGCCGATGGCCGTTTTCCAGCTCTCAGGCCACATATTCTCCCACATCGCGACGAGCCGGATCCCGGTCACGCTTGTTCACACTATTAAGGGCCTGTCTCCGCTTTTCACCGTGCTCGCCTACCGATTCATCTTTGGAGTCCACTACTCGTTCTACACCTACCTCTCGCTCATCCCACTCACTCTCGGTGTCATGCTTGCGTCCTCATCCGAGTTCCATGGTCACCTCTTTGGTGTCCTCAGCGCTCTCATCGCTGCCATAATCTTCGTCTCGCAGAACATTTTCAGCAAGAAGCTGCTCACAAACACGCCGACATCCGATGTCGATCCGAAGAAGAAGCTCGACAAAATCAACCTGCTGTGTTATTGCTCTGGCATGGCCCTCATTCTGACGTCCCCGCTATGGTTCTACTACGAAGGTGCGGGTCTCCTGCGCGAGTACGTCGCGACCGGAACCGTTCCCATCGTCTCGGACGACGAGAACGCGATGTCGATACGGGCGCTCATGATGCTCTTCTTCCTCAACGGTACCGTCCACTTTGGCCAGAACTTCCTTGCCTTCCAGATCCTTGGTCTGGTCTCACCGGTCACGTACTCCATCGCGAGTCTGTTCAAGCGGGTGTTTGTCATCATTGTTGCCATCATCTGGTTCGGCCATGAGCTGACCAGGCTGCAAAACTGGGGAATTGCTTTAACGTGAGTTTCCTCTTGCAATGTTATTTGGAGTTTCAATGCGATATTCTGACGTTCTGCAGCTTCCTTGGCCTCTACCTGTACGACCGCGCTGGCGATGCCTCTCGAACAGAGCGCCAGAACATGCTCAAGCATTACCGGATGCTGCCGCTGCACGCGGAGGACGTCAAGGAGAACGTCCACAGTAACCACAGCAGCGTCAACCACAGCGCGAGAAACAGCAACGAGGCTTACCGCCACTCGGAGGTTTCCATCCGTGACGAACTCTCGGAAAAGCATCTCCTGCATACGCATTCGCTGAATATGATCAACAATCCTACGGCTATCCTTGTTGCCTAACTATATATTTACAGCGATGGCTTGTCATATGCATAGAAGGGGCGGGGACGGGGGTTCATTCATTCGTTCTGATCATGATTAAAAATATATATATATATATATGTCTGCTGTTGGGTTTGGGTCATGGTTTTGGGACTGCAAAGGAAGGAGGAGCATATAGAATGACTATTAATCTTGTGTTTTCGGCGTTGTATTGTTTCAATCTCACATACTAATTTTTGTCTATTATTGGGTCGCGTGAGCGGCTAAGGGAAGTAGTTGTTGTCTTTGTTAATACTGATTTGTGAGGGATGGGTTCGCTGCTCTCCCCTTCTTGTCGTTTATGAATGTTAATTCATAGAGTATTATTATATCCATACTTTTCTTCTGTGGGTATGACTAGATATAGACTGTCTTCGTGGAGGGGGGGAACGGGAGATCGGGAGGATTTTTGTATTTCATATTCGAGCAAGAAGCGTGCCTAATATTCCTTTTGTTTCTGCGTAATGTCTATATCATTGGTTTTTGTATTTATATGGAATGACTTCGTATTAACATAATATATGAATGACACTTGCAAATCTAACATTAGATGTGCCGCGGGTCACCATCGCCTTCCCCTTCCCCACCCACATCGATGGAGTCCGCGTCATAACGTCCCCCGAGATCGAGGCGGCACGAGCGACACATGAGACAAAAAGGCGCGCGTCATGTTCGTGCTACCCTGTGGTCAGACATCCGTCCACGCGTCGTTGGCGCTTGCGCTGGAACATTCCTTATTTTTAGCATCATCGTCATCAATGACAGCAGCA
>PPJX02000261.1:0-11678 GCA_003705915.2 Lipomyces lipofer | reverse complement strand
TCTCGTTTATTGACCCTCCACCACTGGAATAACCAATTCGGATCATCCATGGCCTCTGTGTCGACGCCTATTCGAGGACTATCGAAATAGCGGTCGACGTCCGACTTGGCTTCAACCTTCGAAACATGCGGGAGCTACTGGATTTTTTGGTGCACTGTTGTGTAGACTGTACCAGTCTGCAAACTACCGAGACGCGTGCTGGGACGTACTGAGGGCAAATTGGGAGGTTCACATGGGGCAAGTCACCTAGGGCAAGGGAAAGGGTTATTTTCTCCCCATAGTAAATTACTATGGTGAAAGGCCGGGTAAATTTCACCTAGGGCAACCATTAAAGATATAGACAGTAAGGGGTGTTCGTGAGAATCGGAACAATTTTGAGCTATATTTTGAGTTATATTATTTTGTGTGTTAGCCAGTGTTGGAAATGACAACTGTACCCTCGACCTAGATACGTAAATGCGTAAGTTCTATAGTTTGCTCTTAGGCAACGGCAGTCACTCTAAGCGATCTCTAAGCTAAGCACCAGCACCTTGCGCCAGCGGTACGGCCTAACCAATAAGGTCGATCGTGATACGGGAGCTAGTAAGGCGTCAGCAATCCCACGGGTTATCAATCGTGCTATCTCTCAGGCCTAATTGTCACGGCTGCTCTACACACAGCAGCGTGGCAGGGTAAACTCCCTTGGGAGTTTACAGCGGCCGTGCGCTTGGGAGACTCACTAAATCGTGCTCTTGGGAGATTGGGATTTAGTGAGTGCTCTTGGGAGATTTAGTGAGCGCGGTTGGGAGATTCAGGAAAACAGCGCTCAATGACATCGTCGCTGAAGGCTGAGCCTAGCGTCCATAGGTGGCGTGACCGCCGCCACGATAAACCTAATGGTAGCTAGCGATTCATGATCTAGTGGTAGGACCGTAAGCTTGAGTTTGAAAACATAGAGGAGAGTTAACTCACCGAGCTCGTTCGGCGTCTCCTGCACTCTAACGTCCTCAGTCATGACCTCTTCCCATCCTGTCTGTTCCGGATCGGCCATAGCACAGATATGTAGTTCAAATACCGAGATGTAGTTAAGCAGTCGACTAAATACTTAGTATGCTTCTTTTAAGAATGGCCTGGAGTAAGTTTTTGAGGGACTGAAGGCCAGCTGTAACGAGGCGGCTGGATGTAAACTTGAAGAATCGAATTTATTGATCAAGAATGCAAGACTTTGTGTTTAACAGACAGCGAGGACAAACCGCTCTTTTTATATTCTGTCCGGCATCACCGATTAACAGGGAATGATGGGAGTCGTAGTGGATCGAGTAGTCGACAATATGGGCGTCGCGGAGTGCCTCAAGCACTTCCGGCCAAACATTTTGATGGAGGTTTCTGTAGGCCGCCAGGTGTTCTGGACGGACCTTGACAATCTGGGTCACTCGCTTTCCAGGAATAGGAGGTGCTTCAGTGAAGGGCATTGGCCTTGATTTTCTGTCGGCAAGTAAGAAGGATAAGGACTATCAGCAGCGGCCCGGGAGAACAGCTGGAAATAGGCGGCGTCATACTTTTTTTACTCGTGGAGAAGCCCTGCGTCGGTCGGGCCCGCGGTCCACCACCATTGAACTAAATAAAGTTATTGAGACGCATGACGATGAAGCAACCGATTAAACGACCGTCCGTGCATTAACCTCGGATCCTCCGATCTTTTTGACGACTTAATATGTTCGAGTGAGTAGAACGTTTAGGAAGCATGATGTTAGCGAATAAACAAAGATTGCGAGTGGTGGAATCGTAGATATTTCTAATTATTCTTACGAACCCGAATGGTCTAAAGTCCACCTTCGTACATTACACCAAAAATTCTATCCATGGAATCCCAGCTAAGCCAACTCAGTTGCGGTGACTAGTTTGCATCTCACTGGTAATCCCATATAGATCCTCCCTCATCTCATACAATTTCCGTTTCTACCGACACCGTGTCCAAGGCGACCCGATGAATCAAGCCCATTCCGCGCTAGTGGCTCAGGCCGGCTGACAGGAAGAAAGTCTTAATGTAGATATGTGAATTTTCTCCTGGAAACTTTACGCATGGTGGCGACGGTATTGCTGGGAACACGGCACTTTACAACATGAACAATTTTCTCTTGTATTATCCATCACATATTGTATCACATCTTGCATTGTGCGCCGTATTCTCGCCTGCTAAACTTGTTCTCATGTTCGAGTTATATCACAGCTTCTGACTTATTAGAAAAAAGGAGACACACTGACGTACAGTTTATAACAAATAAGCACTTCCCATTCCGGGCTTCCCCTCTTCATTTCGGCTCCTCCGGGTTGGTATATCGAGTCTGATGCAGTCATGCGCAGTTGCTCTGGGGAAGTATGGAATTCGCTGTAATGCGCTGTTACCGGGTACTATTCGCACTGGTATAAATGAGGAGGACCTGAAAGGTGAGAAAGGCGAAAAAATGAGCGACAGGGTGCCTCTTGGCCGACTGGGAGTCCCAGATGATTTGGCTCGACCCGCAGTGTTTTTAGCAAGTGATTTGGCACGATATGTGGTAAGACCTCACCCAAAATTTAGTACGTTGGACAGTGACGGGCCATATGGCTTTTATGTCAATCGAGTCACAAGCATTCCAACAGATATTCAGAGACTTGCCAGGTGTCTCGCTCCCGATCACATCCCGTATAACAATGGCTCGCAGAATTGACCTGGAGTTTAACCTGCGTCGAGCTCAGTTGATTGACACTCTGGAACAAACGTGCGAGACAATTGCTATCTTTGGCATTTGGACTAGCCAAAACTCCAAGGCGATATTGGGAGTAATCGGACGTTGGCTGACACCGGAGCTTCAGTACCGCTAGCAAGTTCTGGATTTCACAGAAATATATGGGCCTCATACTGGGGAGAATATGGCGGAAGTGTTGCATAAGATGTTAACTGAGCTTCATATCGAAGCAAAGGTTCTAACAGTGACGGCAGATAATGCTGCCAATAACGAATCCCTGATGTCTGAGCTATACTTGAGATTAGTTGATCAGTCGCAATCCGAATCCGAGGATCCTAACGGTTCGAGTGCAAAGCGACTGCGCTTTCAGGGCATCGATAGCTAGTAAGACGTCTCGCCCATGTGCTCAATCTCATAGTCACCGACATTCTTGCCGGTTTAAAAGCTGGCAATCGTGCCACGGCAGAGCGCGCTTGCTGTGGAAATGTGTAGAACCCTCTAGCCTACGATCGTAAATTGTAGAATGTTCTAGAAGCAGGAATGACTTGGTCGGAGGAACATTCTGGAAAGGTCGAGGCGGTGATACCGCGAATATAAATTGAGCCGGTATCACCTGTAGTAATGGAAAGATTAGAAGTGTGAATATATCTGCTGTTTCCAATTACAACACTACCGTCATTAGGCAGGCGATAATCAAGTCGTCGTGTGCGCTGAGGGCGTTTGAACGAGCCAACAGATAAGTCTTCGACCCCGCTGTCGGATAGAATTTCGCAGTCGCTATCGGCCATGCTGTAGAGATTTATGTTGAAAGCTTGGTTCGAAGATCAGTAAAGGAGCTGGCCTAGTTAGCAGTTCGCTCGTCGGTGAAAGCAAAATACAGGTTTGATAAGAGAAACTAGGTAAGGGTCTTCAGGGGTTAGGGGCCCCTGAAACCCTGCGAATATACGAATATTATTCGCAATCGCATTCGCAGCCGACGTTTTATTCGCTGCGAATAAAAGTTTATGCTGCGAATTGCGAATGCGAATGCGAATAGAGAAAATTGTATTCGTGTGCAGCCCTACCGACGCACCCCTCCGAGGCTCTTCACCGACGCCCTCCTCCGAGGCTCTTGGCCGACGCCCTCCTCCGATAATCCATCTCCGACGCTCATCATTGCCTCGCCGTCAGCTAACCCTTACCCTGTTAGGGCTAGTTGCGCTGCTGAGAGTCTAAATACCACTGAATAAACTCACCGCCGGCAGTTTAGTCATTTCTTAGTCATATCCGTGAATATTCACGGATATCCGTAGATATATCCACGGATATTACTAATATTTATTGCTCTATCCGTATCCGTATTCATATTCACATATTATCTATCCGTATCCGTATTCATATTCACATATTATCTATCCGTATCCGTATCCACGACTAATATCCGTGGATAAATCCGTTATCCGTTTATTCATACCGATCCCTACCAAGGGCTGACAAGTACCAGTTGCGCCCCTTGTGGAAAGAAAAAACAAAAATTGCCATGACCAGAGTTTACTCTACAGTAGTGCCTGAGCACATCACGAAATTTATTTGCCCTGTTAACTGACTCGCTTAGGGTTAATTAAATAAAGTCCCAAAGCTACAAGCTACACAATCTAAGTTCAGTTGCGAAGTAGCTAACCTTCAGCGACTTCACTAAAGTTAGCTCAGTTAACTTCACGTGGTACCTAAAGATTAATTATCTGGTCTCTAAGAACAGACAGCCTCTTCATTATCATTCCTAAATTCAACGCTAGCGACTCCATGTGAGGATTAACTTGAGCATGGTTGAGAATTTTTTCTCCTGAGCTAAAAGACCGAACTACAGGTAACTACATTAGTCGAGAGAAAGAGCAGGTACCAAATTTAGTGATATTGCTACGCAACAGTAAGTAAATTAGTTAACCAAACTCCCGTCATGTCCAGCATGTCTGACAACGACAATCCTACGCCCAATGTTGTGACCCAGGACTACCTGGACACAAAGCCAGCAGCGGCAAAAATGTTTGGTGCGCCTCGGCATTCATTGACATTTACACTACCGCGTACTCGTCTATCCCCGCAGATATCAAACTTCACATTACATGTACAAGACGCAAACCTCCCGTCGATTCGTCGTTCCTACACAGCTTTCTCTGCTCGATTCTTAAGGCTCGTGTGTTCCTCCACATGTTCTACGCTACCCAAAGTGCCTTTAAGATCAGCAGCGACATCGATATCGTATCCACCTCTATCATCTTCCACAGCGGTATCGTCAACCGCATCGTTTTCTGCCATTTCTTCAATAGTATTGGTCGTCTACGTTAATACACATCCGTCTTCATCTGTTCCTTGCGACGACTGCTGAATAATTTACGAATAAAAGTTATTTTATTCGTATCCGCATTAGTAAGCAAGAATCTTCAATTAATACGAATATATTCGTTCATTCGTTTACACCCCTACACGATATATGTCTGTCGACCGCAAACAGCCCTGAACTATTATGCTTTTGATACGATTGGTTTAGAAATGAGTCGAGTACGAGATTGGTTTCATGCCCCGTTTGAGTCAGAGCCGCGCGCTTATGAGCAACCGTGAACATGTTCGCATCTGTGTGCTCGCAACTGTACCTCAGTGAATCATTTTGTCCACAACCTGGGGTATATAATTAAGGTGCTTCGGAATGACTTGGCAGTCACATCTACAATGAGAGGAAAAGTTGCCAGTGGAAATATCGCCAGTATCGTGCGAATACCGAAAATGACGTCCGCTTGAATCCATGGCTGCCCTGAATACTGTATTGTATCGTCGTACCTTGTTCAGATATGAGTGAGTTTGGAAAGCGTCCACAGCGCCGTGTCGAAATTTCATTGCGCAAAATAATGATGGTGCCAAAAACGCCCAAAACCCTAAGCCTGACTGCGGTCTGAGCCCAAACCCTGAGCGCTACTGCCCTAGCTAATCCGGGATTGGTCGCGAGCGACATGTCCGCAAATAATATACCCTCAGAAATGATTGAGTGCACTCACCAGTCTCAGCGGAAATCACACTGACAGCATCGTGGTTAGGGATCTGTTCCCACAGACGCAGCTACGAACTCCCGGCAAGGGTAGCGCAGCTCCGTCACAGGTATGTAAGCTAATGGATTGAGTAGAGATGGTAGATTCCTTTTCAATGCTCTCTAATAAGGGGATGAGAAATAAGCAAATTTTGCTAAGAATACATTTCTGGCAGCGATGGGATAATTACAGCAAGACTTCTTTTCTTCCACTGCACAACCGCTCCACATGATTACCATAACCATGCCCAGGAAGATCTTCTAGATAACCGGAAGCTGGGATATAATTCCATTTTTCTTCTCTGCAACATAGAGGGTCGAGTTTCCAGGAGCAGTTGCAAAATAAAGGTAGGTACGCATTGCATTTCCAGAGAGTCGAGGTTGCGGAACGCCAGGTTCAGCAGCAGTAATCACAGCAATTTCTTCAAACCAAGGTGAAACAGCTGTTCCATCTGCCTTGGTTATCTGCATTTCCAGAACAATCCGTTCACGATATATGCCACCAGAAGCTGTTGAGAAAAAGGCCCCACCGAGCCGTCCTGCGTAGGAATAAGGGTTATAACCCAGAAATGCCAAATCTGTTGTGAAAATAGTCTGCACGTCAGACCCAGTATCATTCATAATAGAGACATCGAGAATGATATTTGGCTGACCACCGTAGGTAGCTGGGAGTCGAAATTTTGCAAAAATCTGCTGAGGATTAGAAATAGAAAAATCCGTCCTAGAAGTACGCTAAAACTATTACCTCATGCATATTCCAGACAATCGTGTGCCCGTACGACGCTGACTGTGGCATTTGGATAGGCTACGAATTGTGACAGTCAGACCGCCGGTCCTCACAATAGCTACGGCTAATATGAGATACTACCTGCGGTGCCTGAGTTGTCTGCATAAACTGATGATGAATACTCTAAACGTCAAGTAAGTAATCTATAACAACACAAAACAGAACTAAGACGAACCTCGGCCCATACAGCCGAACCTGGAGGGATCTCCTTGGGCAAACCATCAACAATTTTCCCGTCGAAGATCCAGGTGATTTTTCCTGGCCGCAACTCCTTTAGTTGGCCAGTTTCATACAAGTGGATAAGAAACAAGATATTCTTGCGCTGATATTCTTGCGACTTATCCAAGAGCAGTGAGCGTAAATGGCGTACTCTCTCCTCCGGGGTGATGCAAAATGGCTCTGACCAGGGCGGGAGAGGGTTGAATGTTGGTTTTGAAGTCGACATTGTGACTGGAAGTTCTGTCAGGCTGAAAAACGGTCCAGTAGGAACGGTGGGTACTGCGGAGAATTTATCAGTGGAGGCGTAGGCCGTCTAGTGGGTGAGCGAATCAATTTATTCTAGCTTATTTCGGTGCAAACCTTACAGGAAACCCTTACCCTGATGATCAGTGGCCAGGGTTGTACTGAATGAAGTTCGCTTCCAAGCTATGCCATTTTAGGTCTAACCAGAAGTTGTATGACCCTTCAACGTGTAGGCAGGTAGGCAGATGCCATACAAAATTAGAGTTTGGCAGGGGGTTACCCGGCAAGAGCTGCATGAGGGCACTGCACCATAGTTAATGCACACTAGCGCCGCTCACAGTAAAAGGGCGTAACTGCTGCGCATTATAGACCTTTATGGCTTGAAAGTCGGTTCGAGTTAGAGATTATTCACTTGCGGCACTAATCCTCTGGCGCGCGACTGTCTTCTAAATCTGTACCTGGTACGAGAGTAATGTAATAGTTGTTGAATGTAGTCCCCCTAGTAGGACTATGGAATATGTACATATTGATAGAAGCAGCCAGAGGAGACGGGTATAAACGACATGCTTCCTCTCTCCCATCGAATAATACATCACACGATACTCATCTTTATATTCCATCTTATCACTATTGGACGTATACTAGCCTCACGTTTAACCTGCGCTTCCATCAGACCGGACATGGACCAAATGGATACTATGGTAACGCGAGGTAAACGCATTGGCTACTTCGTTCTCAATGATGGAAACGATGAAGAAGCCCCTCTCGAAGATCGACTCGATAGCTCTCACCACCATGACTCTGGTGATAGTTTTCCTGATTCCGAGATCTTTCCTTCTGAGTCAGCCTCAGCAGTTGAGTCTTCACAGGAGATTCCAGATGATGCTGCCCTGACTGTCAGCCTCAGTCTTCTCGAGATATTGAGCCTTCAAAGTCCGAATCTAAGAGCTGGCAGTGTTGGGACTACTTTGATATAACTGAGGTTAACCGGCCATGGATTCTCAAAAAGAGCAACATACGGAAGACGATCGATCGTGAGATCTGCTGTTCAGTATTGGACGAGAAAACTGGACAACAATGTAGCTGGAAGACAACTGATTCAAAGAGACAGAGCTCGACAAGCAATATGGTAGAGCACCTTCGAAAGCGACACTCTATTGAGGCTCAGGAACGGCCAGAGCAGCAAAGAAACCGAAGTCTTCTATCTTAACCTACATCGGTCAGAGAGAGAAGCTCTCATCCCAGAAACTTTTGGAGAAGAATATTCTGCGGTGGATAGTAGCTGATAGGCAGCCCTTCACGACTATTGAATCGGAAGCTTTTCGTCAAATATTTCATGATATTCCGGGGATTACGCTTCCTTTTATGTCCCGTAGTGTTCTTCGCCAAAGGCTAGTGGATAACTTTGCCGCACAGCGTGCCAAGTTGAAAGAAGAGTTATTGCACACCTGCAGAACAATAGCTCTTTCTCTGGACGTGTGGACTAGCAAGAATAGTCTCCCAATTTTAGGAGTTATTGGCCACTGGCTTACCGAAGACTTCCAATATCGAGAGAATTAGATTTTAAAGAGCGTCAGGGATCGCACAGCGGAGAGAACCTGGCGGCTGCTGTAGAAGGACACTCAGCGAATTGGAGCTTGAGCGCAAAATACTTAACAAATCCTTGTTCACCCGTTGTGTTTAGTTTTAACAATATAATTACGTCAACTAACGTTTGGGCCTGCTTCAATCCTCCACTTCGAGCACACATTGCACCGAAATTAGATCAACATGATGAACTATAGAAAATCGTGTCTGCTAATAATTGAGAAGCAGATTCTTCAGGGAAGACGACTTTGCTTGCGTCATTATCGATAGAGCCATCAATTATTGATTGTGCGGTCAATCGAGGCCTTTTAGGAAGTCGATTTTGAGGCTCTGCTTCCTCGTCACTACCATCATTGAGACAGTAATAGTCAAGTTCATGACGGGGACGGGGAGGAAGACTATTAAGTCCTTGACCCTTCTATTGACTGCTGAGGCGTCTGTCAGGCATTAGCTATGGATAATGGTCTAGGATTATTCAACTACTGGCAGGACGCTCTGATGGGCAGGCTGAGGCAAAATTTCGATAGAGCTTAATTAATCCCCGTACTTTATCCTTGCGCTATATCGCCCAGTTGGCGATATCGTATCGCCGTATCGTAGGGCTGGTTCGAATGCGGATATCCGCCTGATCTGACCATATCCGCCATCCGCCATCCGCCATTGCAAAGGTGACGGATTCATATTCGACATTCGCATCCGCCTCTTAGAGGATGTGGCGGATCCTCATCCGCCATGTTTTCGAATATATCCGCCATAAATCCGCCTTGGTCGAATAATTGCAGTGAAGTGTTGTTCTCTTATTTCTCTAGCCTAATAGAAACCTGCCTATTATAGTGCAATTCAGATTAACATAAACTTGCTACACCTATCTTCGACCGCTCTATTTTCTTAGAAATAGTATAGTATAAATGCCAGGAATATATCAGTGAAGATGTCCCTGAAGACAAACTCATGCTCAGCATCAGGATGGGCAGAACTGTGGTGAGAAAGCTCCGTCTGAGCCGGACAATTTTCTAGCCTCTAGGCATTTCCCTGGCTTCTTACTTTGTCTTATTGATTCGTTATTGCTTGCATGCTTTGTAATCATTGAGCCTCGGCCCGAGGGCTCGTCTACATCACATCGAAAGTTAGATCGCAGTTTCAGTGACTACTGAAACTTGTATATGAACAATGAGCATAATACAGAATACATTAAGGCATCTAACTAGAGTATTGGGTTGTCCTTTCAACACATAATGACCTTTGTAAACCCGTGTAACTGATAATCCCTATTGAAAAAATTTCTGTAGCTACTCCTATGAATCGACAGAGTCACTCTGTCTGAAATTTCCGGAGTCTCTAATACAATGTATAGGAGGCACTCTGATGGCCAGCTGCAGCGAGTCACTGAACGAACAAAGTGGCACTATTCACACTAAAAAATCTGATTTGACAGAGGCGCTTCAGCGGAAGTGACTCTGCTGGTTCGTTTGAGCTTCTACAAGGCTTCTACATAGTGAGTCGCTAATGCAGAGTTGCTTCTGCGAGTAAAGTGATGCAGTGGTTACAAGAGCATCTGGTTCACACCAGCTACCTCACTTCTATGCAAACATATGCATGTTTCATATAAGGGACTAGTACATTCAATCACGGACTATAAACAGCTATAGAAACATACCTCCATATCATTTTTAACATATAATACACGCACATCCACGCTGCCTCTGCAGCCAGCAAACTTTACAATAAAGATATAGCTGACAGATGGATAACTTGAGTCGCCGATGATAGACTGAGGAAACCTCTATATAGACGATGGAAACCCTGCACCAATAGTATACATACAACAAAATCCCAGGACAGAACAAGAACGATGCTATCTGCGCCAGAAGAGAATCGGTCAACTTAGCCATGACAGTCCAGAAGCACTGACGGATAAATCGCACCGAGCTGCCGATGGAGATTGTGGATGGCGACGAGTAAGAGCAGAGATTAGCATCAACTGTAGTTAGCTTTGGGTGTTCACTTAAGGTCAAAAAAATCAGGACATATAAACACACTTCGATGGACCAATGAATAACGGTCAATCTAATACTCACACATATACGGACTAATACACCCCATGATGAAATGCAATCAACAAATAAGCCGACGATTAGCGACCAAGCTAATAAATGGATCAAATTATACGTAGCCTCCACCGTAGACATTGGAGAGCAACAGGTACCTTGCAAGTCAAAGCAGGACAGGAACAAGCACAAGAACAGCCAGAGCCTCAGCCACAGTCGAAGCGAGAAGAGAGCGCAGACGAATAGGTTAGCAAGGCGCAAGCAGAAGAAATCCTAAGAAATCGAAAAGAGCACATAAGGAATAAAAGGATACGTCCAATCCTATCTCGAAATTGTCATTACGAGGGCTTGGACGTCTCCGGTGCAACACATGAAAGCCTCCGCGTATAACTCTACGAGATATGATTGACCATAGAAAAGAATACAGCTGGGCTATATGTGATGACAAAATGGATTACTGAATACAGTTGTCAGGATGCCGTGGATGCAGAGGATGAAGAGAGAAGAGAGAACTTATTGCTGGCAAGGATGGAACGTTGCATATAGAATGCTGCGTGCTCTGTGCTACCGTCTGTGCGTTAAGACACGGTTAGGGTTGAGAGGTGGGTTAGGGTAGAATGACGACTCGATTAATAATACTCACTCCACAGGGGCATCAGAGCCGCTACATCATAGAGACTCGATATGCAGGTTTTGCTGAGTGACTATGATTGAGTGAACTCGCTCTGTTAGCATGTTGGAGTTCACTTGCGAGTGTCTCTGTCAAATCACAAGAGGCACTCAGAGCAAGAGAGTCACTATCATGGTTTCTGTTAGTGGGGTCAAAAATTTTTTCTATAGGGAATACCTACTCGGAGGATAGCCTAAGCGCTGTATTTACTCATCTGCTACGATGTTCATGACTAGGGCTGGACACGATACGATATCGCCGGGTTTTGCCCATATCGTATATCGTATCGCCGGCCAGAAAAGTCTGGCGATATTATCGCCTATTTTATCGCCCACTTGGCGATATCGTATCGTATTTT
>PPJX02000260.1:0-11729 GCA_003705915.2 Lipomyces lipofer | reverse complement strand
TGCTGCTAGCATTTTACGTGTCATTTGGACTACCGTAGTACCAGAACACCGTTAGGGCATCCCCTCGCATACGTCGCGTGCCTGCCTTCCAGTCCGCCAAGGATAACACGATCTTTGGTATCCGTCAGACGCTGATTGGTAATAAAAATCGCGGTAACAACAGTCCGAAATAAGATATATCCCACAAAAAGATATCAAAATAATCAGAACATTTCAAATAAATAGGATCCATCATAATGAGATTTGTGCAAGGACGAAAAGTCATATTTCGCGGTTGCTGGCGCAAAGAGAAAGCTTAGGCTTCGAACAACCGGACGGTATCTCTAGCGGCACTCCTCCGGACCCCACGACGCCACAGGGGGATCGGCAGAACGCGTCTCACCCGCTCACCGCCGCATCGCTTCGCGTACCTGGTACTTCCATTAGAAGAACTTACAGGCGAAATCGTAAATAATGTGCAAAAAAAAAAAATTATGAATCCAACACACGATTTGGAATATTGAATCGAACCGTGCACGCATCAATAACCCAATAAAATGGAAAAGTCGGGGCGGGAGATCGGTCCTCATAATCGAAGCGACTTTCCGTGACGAGACAAGATTGCGAGACTGGGACGCCACGGCACAGCAAGGTACCTGTAGAACAGCGCACACTCGCTCGAATGACCGCTATTCGTACCACAACGTCATACCGCAGTCGCACTCCACGATTGAACTTTGCCGCCCGGACAGTTATATAAACCCAGTCATTTCCCAAATTCCGTCACTGCCCTGTAATCCTCTCGTATTCCCTCTCAAAACAGTGAGCGCGCATTACACCTCTAAGAGGATCCAGTCGACCTCGTTTCACCTGCCATCGCCGTGATTCAGGCCTGTCCTGGTTCCTGTCCTGGCCACTGCTCTTCGACATCCGCCTCAAGCGCCTCAACAGAAGCCAGGTAATGTTACCTCTTTTGTAACTCATACCATGCCCCTGGTCTTGTCGGATTGCAATTTTGTCAGCTTCGGATATCCGCCAACTTGCACTTGGCTAAATGGGATACCTCTTATACACCCTCTGCGTCAGGCTGCTTCAATACCTGACTCGTTCCCTCATACTTTGTCAGCAATGAATTGAGATAGCACGTTATACCACATCTACTCGCCTGCATGTCTCGTCGGCAGGTCATTTCGATACCTATCTGGACTCATAGCCTGTTGTCGAAATCTATACCACCTTGCATGCTGCTGTTAGTAGTCATTTCGAATACCCAGTGGAAATCATCTCCTGTTGTCGGACAATAATAGTCTTAGAATACCCTAGTTACTACTGACCCCCACCAGGCATTGCTTAAACATGGTCGCCTCCGGTCACGCCTTATGATATCCGCACCTCAATTATGATACCGATCATTTGCTGGACCTTGCCATTCTGCACGGGGCTGCGTCCGCCGCGTCTGGACCTACTGTTGTCCGATTCGAATGGCTTTATGCAGTGTGAACTCGACTTCGGGATTGCTTCCTCAATTCGCTTAGGCTGTAGCTTGGTTGGAATACTAAATACCCGTCTTCATTCCCGTTCCTGATCACCAAAATGGTATATAAACTTTTGTACGAAACCCACTTATCGGATTATGATAATACCTCTGTACTTATCGAGATTGTATACCTAGCCTGCTGCTAATGCCGTTTGATACACGGCCCTCGTTAGTTCGTGTCACCGCTGTATTGAACTTTTCGATATCAGCTTCGAATACCCCAATTTTCGCTTTCGTGCACTGGCTTAAAATGTTCTCTGGCTTCTCGAATACCCAGCTCATTTTCCTTCCCCCAAGTGCTGCAACGGGATATCACCTGATCCATAAGTCAGATACTTTCAACTCGAATTTACCACTGTGAATTACGTCTTCGGGTATACCCTGCTTTTTGATTCGATATCCTCCCCATTCTATACCCTAGAGTATATTGCCATAGATATGCCCATCAAACTTGTTTGTAAGTCGTAGGAACAACTTGCTCATGTTGATTACTATACCTCAAGTATAACATTAAACATTAGATCACGCGTAGAGGCGAATGATGCCTGGCTGCTATACCTAACTTGCCGATATCACTCATCACTGACACTTCTATCAGCAGATACCTGATACCACCGCCTCAAGGTAACACGGCTTAACCTTGTCCATCCATTTTGAGTCTTGGGCAGGTCGTATTGGTCCTGTCAAAATTCTTCATATGTTCCAGTTCAAGGAGTAAACTCTTATAGTCGTAAATCGTTCGTTTCGTGGCCTTGTAGCGTCACCGGCTATCCACACAGGTACCGTCAGCGTTCAAGCTTAATTATTATATTGTGCATGTAAAATTCCAGGCGCCTATTCTTCAGTGCAAGAAGTCACAAGTAGCAAACTGCTTCAGTCTTTACGAACCTTTGGGTGAGGAGAGGGGAAGAAGGAGACGTGCGAATCGAGAAGAGAACTCGAACTGAGCGGGGCTTTCTGCTCCGTACCATGTGTTCCTTATTCGACGTTCTTCTCGGAGTCCAAGTTTAGGAACACTAGCAGGTATGATCATAAGTAACAGGAGTTATAATAGAAACCAGGAATGAGCGGCGGAAGAGGCGGAGCAGTGTGCATTCGGAATACTAACGAATATGTAACAGAACATCAGAAGAGCAATAAGAAGAGACATTCGGCAGACACCGATGGCGTGTTCAATAGATTATTAAATGCGAGTACTGAACCATCTCCAATGCGTAGACGGCGAAGATGACAAAGTTTGGCGCCGTACAGGTAGGTGAGGGGGGGGGGATCGTCGGTTAATCGCTGATCACAGGGATGGACATGGTGGAGGAGAGACGAGCCGCAGGAGCAAGATACCCCTCCCCCCCCCAACACCAGGAACGTGATCGCGAACGGATCTGCGTCTGCTCTGTAGAGAAGGTTGCGCAGGAAAAATAGGGCGTGTCGAATAAACTTAGAATTTGAACGAATTCGATACGTCGATCTCGGAACGTAAAATAGAATCTGCACTGCCCATTAAAATCCGAGGGCCACGTACGATAATCCCCCCTTGAACCTCGCATTTCGGACACAGCCGCGTTTTAGTGGGCGGCGTGTCCGCGGCGTGTCCCGCATGAGCCCACGCGTGCATTGCAAAATAACACCACGTTGGGGGGGCCTGGTTGCAAGCGTTCGGCACGATTAGTTACGCCAGTGCGTTACGCGGCGCGGATGGCTCACGCGTGGCCTGCAGTGGCAGTGTGACGCTAGTCCCTAACGAGCCTACCACGAAGTTGATTGACGCCCTAAATTTGTTAACACTCACTCATCTGTCTGCCCACCGGTCATCGTAGCGTGCAATCCGGTTCAGGCCGGCGCTTCAGCTTCCACAGCCATTCCTCCGTGGCTTCCGCTGCCATATGGTTACTTAAGTGGCGACATGCCCACAGGAGCTCAGAAAGATCTCCCTGCTCAAGCACATCTCGTCGCATCTTCCTTGCAACTCGCTAGTCCTACTACTACTTTTCAAAGTACATCAAACGCATCCTCCAGTCCAGACATGAATCCAGGATCGTCTGTCGTCCGCAGATCTTCCCCACCTTCCACAGCGGGGTTTGTACCTCCACTATTACTCACTGAGGACATCGCGGCGCTGTCGTCAGAGTACTCGTCTATGCTCCTCCATGTCGCGCCGGTACCCACATCTAACAGCCTCTCCACGGCTGTCGACGTTCGGACAAAGGAGGACACCCTCGTCAGACTTTCCGTCTCATCGCGGGGCTGGACTGTAAGTCTCACCCTTCACGTTTCTCTAGCAGCAGTACATTTAACTAAATTTCTCTCTCCCAGGTCGTTAGTATACACTCCGACGACCCAACTGTCCGATCACATTACAAAAGCCTCGTTGGCTCGACATACGAAGACCCCGAGGCCGTGCTGCTTCTGATATCGCCGGCGTTCGCTCACGATTGGCAGGCGCGGTTGGTAGAGCAGTTGGAGATGCTAGCACAGTGATTTGATATGGGTCGGGTCAAAAGTTCGGAATTTTCGGATTATTTTCTTGTATAATATTTATGAATTGGGGTTTTTTTTTTTGCTTGGCGTTCATTACATGGCGTGGGATTTGTTTACACTTTACTGTTTTTTTTTCAATGCAATTTTGAGCTTCATGGGTGGGCTAGAGAAGTAGATGACGATATGATTATAAATCTCAAAATTACATGAAACTTAAGTCGTTTGAATTCTCGACAGATCTTTGAACTAGGCAAAAGTATATCGCAGTGTTGGGGCCACAATCGGCAGGATATTTACGAGACATGGAAGTCGTAAGTGCAAGTAAAGTCCTCACGGTGTAATGTACAGCATTTATTAACCTTTGGCAAAACAGAGAAAGACCATTACTTGTAAGTCGTGGAACGTCTTAATCTTCTGAGCATAGCATAACTGATTTCTCCTGAAGACATCTAATCGCACACAGTCCATCCTGTCGCTTTTTGCAATGCTATCGCAATATTCCAGTCATTTTTATCATTTATCCTTTATCAATTTACAATATAAATGCTGCATGTTGATGGCCACATGGCCAACCTGAGCTCGGTTAGACAAATAGATATCGAATGACTGCTAACTCTCGTTTCAAGATTAATCCTAGTCTCGTAGGCTGAAATGCGTAGATTGGTGTAAATACAGGCAGCAATAATTAAAGCAAGTAAGAAGGGCCGCGATCAGACTGAGAGAAGACATCGATCGGATCGATTAGATCCGCAACGGCTGATCTTGCGTTGTTTGCAGTCCACGGCGGTCCAACGCCGACCGAGTGTTAAAACCAGAAGGACAGTCTCTTTGGTCCGAGACTTGTAAATTTCAATACTCCTTGTGGACCAGTTTGTCGCTATTCAACTTCAGTGGGGATCAAAGATCTAATTACCACAGCGTTATTTCGACCCTCCGGATTGTCAAGATCAAGTGTTGAGCCTCTGGCAAAGTTGTGGCTAGTGGGCGCACATGTGGAGCGCCGATCGCGTGGGAGTTTATTTGTTTGGGTGCTGAACGTCGCCGCGCATGGGACACCAAAATTGCAGAGAGTGGCACGTGATGGGCCATTAGTGGCCAATGAGTGGCCAGAAATGAGTGGTGCGGCGCGCCGATGACGCACAATGATGTGGCTGGGGAAAGCCCAACCGCACGTCAGATGTACTCGTTCCCGCGGCCCGTCATCCTCACACGACTTAAAGAGTGCGCCATCCTTGCTGTCTGACTGCTGCACATAATCGATTCTTTCCTTCGTCTTCGATCCACCCCTCCGGCATCACAGCCATCCTGCAACAGACCTCCACCTCTGTGCTCCACCTCTGTGCCACAATATCACGAGATTCTGTCTACCTTAAGCTCTCCACGATGTCTTCGTGAGTAACCCGCAGATCCGACTGAAGCATCTCATCAACTAATTCCTTTTAGATACGCAGATGTGACAGCGAAAAACGCGAGCCAGACCCCCCAGGAGGTACGTTCACTTTTATAATTCTTGATACCTCACGGCGACGCCGCCATAGCAGCAGCAAGCCAAGGCCGGCCCCTTAGTCCTCCTGATCATCTCGACCGTGACCATCACCGCGGGTCTAGTATCGCGGTGCGATACCATCTCGACCAAACACACCGCCGATTACCCGCTGCTATGTCCACGGCTTCGTTCCGGTCGTCCCTTTATAAGCCCACACTAACGATCTGTCCCTCTACACAGAAAGCAGCCAAACCCGTGCCTGAGCTCGCGACAACCACGTCGACCACGACCACCTCTGCGCCGGTCGCGCCATCCCCAGAAGAGAAAAATGCGATCCCAATTCCAACTGAACCGTCCAAGCCCGTCGACATGACCGACGAAAGCGAGTTTCCCGAACCGGACGAGGTACTCTCTCCCTCGTCTGACGACACATCCGCAACACCTGGAAAGGGAAAGACGTCATGCGCCGTCTCGATAGTCAAGAAGTATGCGTCTCACTTCGCGTCTACTGTGAGCGTACTGGGCGCCAAAACCCGCATGCAGCTGCAGAACCCGCTCGTTGTGGCCAATATCGGCATCTGGGCGGCCGTTTTATCTGGCACTGCTTGCGTCGCGGGATTCACCGTTCGGCGGGGAAAGTTGCCGGGCATTTTCAGTGGACCGCACGGCAAGGTTGCGACCGCTGCAACTGTGTTTGCGGTAGTTGCTGTAACAGCGGGCGATGTCATCTGCTCGTACAAGTATTTCAACAAACTCGACAAAAAGAAGAAATAAATCACGCGTGTCAAGGAATCATGGAAATAGACGGTTTGGGTTGGTCGGAGCAGTAGTGTTTCTCTTTTCATAATGTGTGTATATTTGATTGTGTGGGATTAATATTATCCGGCGTTTTGCTTTCGTTTTGATTTTTTGTTCCCTTATTTGACAAACGACAGAACAGCATGATATATTATGGACAGCGTTGACACAAATATTATATGTAACGATCATGTATCTGTTATCTACTACTAGTAAGAAATTAAGCACAGTTATTGTCAGATCGAGTCTTACGGACTTGGGTCAACTAGGATAGTCCCCGTTATGTCTAAAACGAACGCGTTCAAACGTCCGATGTCGCCGCGATCCATTACCCCCTAACCCCCGAACCCCCTGACACATTTTGCATATATTCCACTCTGTTCTGTTCTGTTTCGTCCAGTGTACCAAGAAGGTCGCGTGAGTGTGACTATCACCCGAAACAAAAAAGAATTGTCTACATCGAATACTTTGCACCTCTGAGCTTCCCGGTACAGGACTGTCGTCATCACGCAGCCAAAAGTGGTTTTTCGTGTCCTTGTTCCGCGCTAGATGCTCGGATTTCCCGCCGGGGGGGGGGGGGATCTTCGTGGGCTAAACACGGACCCTCGGGAACACAACTCCTGTCCACAGGCCCAGAGATCCTCGTGCCAGAGAAATCACAATTCGTGGTGTGCGTGTCAGTTTGTGTGTGTGTGAGAGACGCCACAGCTGCAGCGACACCTGTGCAGGGGCGGATGCTGATCCGGGTGCGTCTTTCTCGAAATTATTGGGTTTGAAGTTGTAAACGTTTTAAACTCGTATGCGAACAGTAACGCGATATCGCCTTCCCGTGCCTTCCGTCAGACGGGGAGGGAGAGGACCGGGAACTCACACACAGACCCAGTGCACATGCATACATACATATATACCATACAACATGCGCCGGTCCGGTTCCTGTTCCGGCGTCGGCGAAGGGATCGGCAATTGCAATTTTTTCATGCGCTCTTTTCCATACACCGACCGTCGCACGCAGATGTGTAATGTGTCGCTCATACGGCATAGTACCGGTACAGAAAATACCAAACAGGTCGTACACAATGAGACACAAAAACAACCGCGAGATTCGTTCCGTGCACGATTCAAAGTACGGCCTGTGAGCCACTCACTGTATTCGGTTGTTTGCCAGGTATCTATTATGTATACACCCCGATCGTAAGGAAAGTTATCGTTAGGCAAAGTCTTATCATAATACCCGGTATAATTTCTCCAATGCCTTCCAGCAGGTTCTCGAGCCTGGCTAGAGGAAATGGTCTAACAGCTTTCGAATTTGGCTTCTACATGCTGTCGTCCCTTTTCGTAGTACTCGTCGTCAAAGAAAAAATCGAGGAAATAATTCTATGAAAAATGCAAACAAGTTCAATGTATAACTCATTATATCTCATCACACAAACACATTACAGTCCTAACGAGAAAAAAGAAAAAAATGAAAACGCCATACAAATATCCTTAACTCAAACCATCATTAAAATTTACAAAACAAAGCACTCATTCTATATCATGCAAAATCAGTCATTATAAATCACGCGAAAAGTAATAAATCTAGATAAATTAATTAAACAACTTTTGCAAAAGAACTCCATGAAACTAAAAAAAAAGCTTGAATATAAGATAAAAAAAAGTATATCCCAAACCCGAAAAATGTGAAATGAAACCCCAGTATAGATCGACCAAAAGAAAATCATTACATGTTCATGAAGAGAGGCACGAGGTGGTAGGTGAAACAAGCGCAATCGCCGGACACCTGCCACTCGCCTTATCCTTTTCCACGCGCACCGCCTGTAGTGTTCACAAAATGACGTTGAAGATTGCAAAGGAGCACGCGTGGAAGTCGTGACAAGCTTGTTGGCGACGGTTAGATTGTCCGGAATCCGATTCGCTTCTGGTCGAACTGTGAGAGAAGACCGTTAGTTGCAGAGCTCTATAAAAGCCAAGTGCGTCCAATAACTCACGTCAAAGATAGAAAGAACACCTCTGAGGAAAGGCTCCCCAATAACCCATAGGCCAGCAAGGTCGGCTTCAACAAGAGGTCCAACACAGTATCCGGACGCTTCCTTCACCTTGCCGAGCGAAGCGTCTTTGAACGGGAACAGCCATCCAGCGTGTTCAATGTGGACCTTGGGATCCTCCGAGCAGGGATAAGACCAGAAGCCGTTGCCCAGAGCTTGCGCGCCAGAGATGGCATTGTAGAACATCCGGACGTCCTCGGGAGGAGCGAGTATGAAAGGCGAGGTAACATCAATAACACCTTGTATGTTGTCGACGACGCCATTGCCGTCTACCAAGAGAGACTTGAAAAGCATTTGCCAGAACCCATAGGTCTTGACTGGGGCCCATAGTGGATCGTCTACCCGGTGCGACACGCCACCAATGGAGAGAACCGCACCTGCTGACTCGTCCTGCTTGAACTCGATAGCAAACATTGCCTCGGCCAGCTTTTCCGAGTCCTTCACGTCAGCAAAGAAGTGCGGGAGGCCGGTCTGAGAGAGGGACGAGTGTGCAAGCCCCAACATGCCGCCGGAGGGGTTGAGAGTCTTAACGGAGGCCCGAGGCGGAGTGCAGTGGGCGAATTCGATCTTAAAAGACTTGTCGGCGAACATGACGTCGTCGAATGAGGCGATGCAGTCACGGAAGACGAGCTTATACTCGGTGAGATAAGTCTGGGAATTTGCAGACTCGAAGCGGGTACCGCGGACGGAAGTAGTCGACTCAACCCAGAAATCGGACGATGTCATGTCGACGTCGAAGTGGACGCTCTGGCCTGGGTTGCCGAGCTGAAGGTCGGTGAACCTGAATCTGTGAGCGGGAGCTGTTCACACCCCAAGAAGGATGAAGAAATTGACTTACCAGCTGCCGTCCTCCCCGATCGGAGCAAGCTTCTCAGTCAGGGGAACCGCCTTTCTGACGACTCTGTTGCCCTGCAGCTCCCGCTTTGTTTTGGAGTAGCGATTGAGGGCTGATTTTAGAACGATCTTGAAGCGCGCGAGGTCGGCAACGGTGTCCGGGTTGTAGATTCGCCCGCCGCGGCGATATATGTCGATGCTGGCGACGACACCGGCATTGGACGCGTCATTGCCGGAGTAGGGCATAAACGCGGCCGTGAGAGGGAGTAAGACGAGGGCGAGAATGAAGCGCATAGCGAACAGGGGGAAGAAGGGAGAGATTGAGGATTGAGGCGATCAGCAGCGATGACGATAAAATGTCGACGGAGCGATCCGGAGACCGGAGAATGCTATATATAACGCTGGCGGACGGACTGGCGGACTGGCGATGGCAGTGACAGGCAAGGGCGACGAGGCGGACAAAGAACGGCAAATTTTGGGGACAGCGGCCTATTTAGCAAGCAGCCTAGGAAAAAGTAGGTGCAGAGCAGGTTGTCCAACCGTCAGAGCAGGAGCGGTGTGCTGCAGCACTCGGCCCTGCGGCGGTTCTCCAGACGTGGCTGGCTGCACCCAGCCGACACACGCTAACGCGCACGGTTCGTTTTGTGCCTTACAACCCTACCTCGGCGTGCGGTTCCTGACGGGTCACGAACATACGACCACCACGTTGCAGACATGCCCTAGCCCTTTATCTGGTGGGTCGTCGTCCTACGACTGCCACAGCCAGCAGCCAGCATTCCGGCCACATCGCATCAACTGAGGTGCCTACGATCGAATGATATATTGTTTCAGGTAGCTGCCGCCAGTCTCGGTGGGCTTTGAACGTAAAAGACAAAGGCTGATCAGGAAATGGGGGGGAGTGTTGACCCATCGGTCTATGGTTGCCCGGGTTTCCCCACGATCGGGTCAACGGGTCACAACGATGGAAGTTTGATCAGTTTTACAGAGGTAACAGGCACAACCGTGACAGACAGGCTCCATGTTTGGCAGCGATTTACGCATTACGCTTGCAGTAATTAGTGACCAAGTCCTCGGCCCACTGATTTCACCGCCGTCAGCGAGCAGCCGCATCCGTAAAAACGCCATGACAGTCAGTCAGTCAGTCAGTGCTGAGCCTCACATGCGGCCACTTGGATTGGTGTTAGAGCGACCTTCCTACCATGTCAGGGACACGTCCGAACTCGTCCGAACTCGAGATGGACCCTGGACAGAGAGAGTTGAGTGCTTCCAGCGAAATGCTGCGCTGGCATGGCCCTACCTAATAAGGCTGACACTCATCTTGCAAGCTTTGTACCCTCTCGCTGCTCGCGCTAATGGCACACCCCCGAAATGGATGCCCCGACGATAATGGGGGTAGGTTAGTGTACAAGTGGCGAGATTAAACAGCGCAAATGGTTAGGTGTGGTTATACGTAAGTCCAACCCGGGCGTGTGTTTCGGGTCGGTGGACTAGACGCACACACTGTGGCGTTCGCCGTAGATCACAAAAGTTTCAAGCGAGAAAGTGGGCGTGTTGAACTTTTTTTTATCGCAACCACACGCAGATAAAGGACACCCTCCGATATTAGAACGTAGAGTTTGCACGTTATCAGGATGTTTCCCAAATACGTAATATACATGTTTATAGAGCATTACTGTGTAATATTGACGGACTTACTTAACTTATTTGTGGTTGGAGCTGCGGAGGACAGTCGAAATATTTCTTGATTTTGTAAAAGGCCATTGGGTCGACCAAAGATGAGTCAGACCCAACTGTAATATTCTGCCATATTGTGTAAGCCACTGAAAAACGTATGGCGATCATGAAACAACGGAAGGCTTCAGAATACGCCCGCCGGGTCCATAGCCCAGTACGCCCTTGGGTACGCGCGGGTCAGACTTAGTGGTCAGCAACAGGGGCTAGTCCAGCGGCTTGTTTTATCGTAACCGGTATCTATGCTCCCACTATTACCAAAACACACCAGCGAACGCACGGCGCCACAGGCGAGAACCCTATTCGCGACTCTCGTCACGGCGTAGCGTACAGATCGTGAAATCGCGGCGTAAATGGGAAATTTGCGCTCTATCTCGCGTTCCCGGTGCATAATCATCATTTGAAAAACTGATCTTGCTTTAAAACCGAATGCGAAGCAGCGAAACTCGGATGGAAACAATGACTACGCGTTGCAATTTAGTGTGCAAGTTGTTGAATTTAAGAAAGATTTTACAGGGCCGTGTAGTAGAGGGCTCAAAAGACCAGCCAGATTCACATCTAAAGCTAATCCCTGCAAATCGCCGCTTGTGAGTCGCAGGCTACATTAACTAGCGATAGCCCGATAAGTGAATTGTGTCGGTGCCGTCGATACCGCATTTCTTAAGGTTCCATGCAGAGAACAAAATTTAGGTTGATTGTTTGGCAACACGTGTTAGATGGCTTGTATTGAACCCTATTTAACACGTTCCTGCCGTATCGCGATTCGGGTTTCCAGCTCTGGCAAATTGCTCGAGAACAGGGCATCAGGAACCGCTAAAAATTCGGGTGGGCCATTTGGCTTCCC